>JAWDEX010159752.1:0-18919 GCA_035221805.1 Trichilia hirta | reverse complement strand
TGCATAATTTGAGAGAATTAATTATATTCAAAGTGTAAAATGATGAATTTAAACTTTAATACTCATACACTTTTATGTACTTATCATTCTTTACGTATCCTAGGGCTTACGAAAAGAAAATATTTAGTCTAATAAATCCCCTTGTACCTATATGTGTTACTCGCTGAAGCTCTTTGTCTCAGGCAAGCCTCTTGATAATAGTCTTTTTTTGTCATATCGGGAGTACCTATCACTCTTATCCTCTCTTTTAATACTTCATTATTCTTGATTTTTCGCTCCTACCTTCAAGGAAAATGCCCCTTCATAATTTTGGGAGCGATTTATTCTCTTCTCCTATCTCTAGAGGGATACCTAGTCCTTTATATCTATTTTATCGAATAATTCCTCTCAGGCCACCTTATAAGAAGTGATCGACTATTTGTTTATGGCATACCTTCTTCTTTTCATGCAAAGCTTTTTTTTTAAGTCCTCTAATATGAGCAGTTGATAAAAAGCCCTCAACTCAATTACTTTTTTGTGGTACCTCAATATAAAACTATGAAGGCTCTTATTGAAATCCTATCACAACAGTAAAAGAGTACTTGCATTGTGTGTTGTCTGCATGGCACCTCTGAAGTTTCTTACAAAGTTTTAGCTTAATTATCGAAAACTCTCAATAGTTCTCTTAGGAAGGCTTCTGAACTAAATTTTGGGTTATCTTTCCAAGGTTAATGGGAACAGTCGAAACATCTAAGACTCATTTAGCCCCTAGATGTACATCATTTTTTTGAATATTTCAATTGTAGTGTGGAATCAATTTTTCCTGTGTAAGGTGTGATTTGAGACATTTTAAACATTTTGAGAATAATCAGCTCTAGTATATCTTTGGCAAAAGAAGAATCGCTAACTTTTTCTATCTTGAGATTTTCACCTGAGCTCTGAGTTAGGCCTGTCTTTATCTCAACTCCAGCTTTCTCTAGTATCTTTTTAACACAAGCCTCCATAACTTGTGTTTTAGTAAGGCGAGCACTGTAGTCCCTGGATCTAATTTCATTAAGCTGTAATCTTAGATCAACTTTAGTGCATCTTAGTTTTGCACCAATTCTCTCGCTTATCCTAAGGCTGCATAGAGTATCAAAAATGAATGGTTCACTATACATGTTCACATCGAAGCTGGTATTAATGCCAGTTTTCCCCCTTTTTTCTCTATAAATTAGTGAGTCGAGCATTTTTCTTAACAGTAATCTCAGTTGAACACGGGCCTTTAGGCCCATCTTTAGCTAAGGATGGTTAACCACTACCTCTGAAGCTTCTGGCACGGTCTGGCACTCCTTCTTGTTATATTGCTTCTAAACTAACATTCTCAACCTTGAGGCTTTTGTTTTCAACTGCCAATTCCTCTGTTCTAGCATGAGCATCTTTTTATCATTCTCTGCTCTTGCATTTTTATACTCTTTTAGCTCTTCTCTCAGCTGTCGTGATTCATATTTTTTAGTTTCGGAGGTTGCTCTGCTTATCGAATGTGTAGCCACGTGGCCTTGTACCTTATTTTCGTTAAATTACTCTATAGCATCTCTTCGATCGTTAAGACAAATCGAGTTTTTGTCCCTTTTTATTTGTATTTTTTTAAAAAAATGGCTACGATTGTGCCCCACCATATATATAAGAAATACCTTATACAGGAGATACCTTATAAAATTCTCTACAAAGGTTTTTAGTTCGTTTCTCACAGACGGCGCCAATTGTTAATGCCTAAATTTTTTTAAGATAAAAAATTCAGTGCACCACACAGATTTTGTCATTGATGTTATCAGAGCGAATAGATAAGACAGTATCTCGTCTTGATCGAAGATCCCTTGAGTCCTACCTAAAATTAAAGCAAAAGGTTAGGAGTAAAATTGACTTACTGACATGTAAACTCCAATACATTAAGTTAATAAACAGTTTAAAATTTATGAATAAATAGTAGAGGAGATTGAAAAAAAGTGTTTATGCTATTAATCGACCTGGATAGTTGAGTTCAAAAATAACCGCGTATTGGCAGTGGAGAGCCTTCTATATGCAAGAGTTTTAGCAACGGCTCAAAAGTCTTTTTTAATGCAGCGAGTCCGGTATTTATATGAATCTTTGCACATGTAGGCATTAGAAAATGAGAACATGATTAGATGATATATGATTGATAGGGGCAAAAAATAGACTATTTTATTATTTTTTTGTATTATACTATAGTAATGCAATAAATATTCACAGTTCATAAGGTATATTGTCTTAGATCTTAAATATGATAAAATATTCTAATAATTTTTGTGAAATATACCAAATTTTATCATTCGATTTTTTTATTTTTAATTATTGAAACTGAGCCGTCTCAATAATTTGATAGCAAGTCTGAAAACTAGGCCGAATCAATTCGAATTAAGCCGCCCAAATAATAATACAGGTGAAAGCAAAAAGCAAAAAGATCAGAAAAATTTTCAATACTAATAATGCTATGACTGATAAAGACAAAGTTGGTTTTCCATAAATATATCCAACGAGAATAAAATTACGTAGAGGAGGAATTTCATAAGCTTCGTCGCTGGTGTAAGGATAGACAGATAGAAATCTACAAAAACGTGTCATGTTGAATCCAGGAAGTCTAATACTAATACTATCCTATTCTATTTTACTCTATTTAAAATATTTATAAATATAAAATAAAAATATTTAAATATTTTTTTAACTTTAATTTATGATAAATATTTTAATATATTTTATTTTAATTTTAAAAAAATACATAAAAATAAATTAAATCTTTTTTAAATTATTAAATGATTTTATATATTTTTAAAAAATAAAATTTTTATAAATTTAAATAATAAAATAAAAATCAATTAATAAATTTTGTGAATATAAAATGAAAAAAATTTAAATTATAAATTTTTTTAGTATAAAATATTATAAATAAAATTTTTTTATATAATTTTATATTTATATTTGATAATTTTTTTTTAAAAAGTGTCTATGAATATAAAATTATAAATTAAATTTTTCTATGATATAAATATTATAATCTTCTAATAGTTTAAATAAAATAGTTAAATTATTTTTATTTAATATTTAAAAATAAAATAAAATTTTATCAATTTAAATTATAAAATAAAAATTTATAATCTTTTATGAATATAAAATAAAATATTTTAAATTTAATTTTTAAAAATTAATTTATAATTTTTTTAGCATAAAATATTATAAATTAAATTTTAAATATTTTTTTAAAAATTTTTAATTATTTTTATTTTAAAATTTATATGATAAAAATTAAAAATTTGTATGATAAATTAGAGATTTATATGATAAAATCTTTTATTTTTATTAAAAAATATTTTATTATTTTTTAACATTATAGAGAATATTTATTATAAATATTTTAATAAAAAGTAAATAATATTTTAAAAAATTATAAAATTATCTATCATAAATTTTTTAATAAAAAATAAATAATATTTTAAAAAATTATACGATAGAATTTGCCATTCTCCCTTACCTTATACTTTTCCGATCACCGACGTGTATGAACTCGTTGAAAGCAGCAGGAGTAGGTCATTTCCATAGACTTTTAGGACACTCATCATTCCCCATGCACGTTGAGGTTGTGCGTCAGGCATATACGTAGTTATGGACACTGTCGACGTTATTAAATAATTTTTACATTTCCAAACCGAAGGAGTAATAATAATAATAATAATAATAATAGAAGAGAGAATGACAAATTACTTTACAATGTCAGAAAAAATTGTAACAAATAATTTTATAATTTTTAAAATATTATTTATTTTTTTTATAAAAATTATTATAATAATATTTTTCATAATTTAAATAAGTGATAAAACTTTTTAATAAAAATAAAATTACAAATTTTTATCTTATAAATTTTAATTTTTATCATATAAATTTATAATTTTTATCATATAAACTCTTAAAAATAAAGAACCTTTTTAAAAAAAATTATTTTAAATTTAATTTATAATTTTAATACTTTAATTTATAATATTTTTATAATAAAAAATTTATAATTTAATTTTTAAAAATTAAATTTAAAATATCTTTATTTTATATTCATAAAAATTTATAAATAATTTATTTTATTTTTAAAATTAAATAAAAATAATTTAAATATTTTATTTAAATTATTAAACTACAATAATATCAGATACTATAAAAAATTTAATCTATAATTTTTTATTCATAAAAATATTTAAAAAAATTATAATTTATAAATTTAAATTTATAAATTATTTTTTTATTTTATAATACTTTATACTAAAAAAATTTATAATTTGATTTATAAAAATTAAATTTAAATATTTTTATTTTATATTCATAAAAATTTATGAATTTATTTTTATTTTATAATTTAAATTCATAAAATTTTATTTTATTTTTTTTAAAAAATATATATTATCCAATAATTTAAATAAAAATTTTTAAATTATTTTTATTTAATTTTAAAAATAAAAATAAAATAAACTTTTATAAATTTAAAATATAAAATAAAAATAAATAAGATTTTATGAATATAGCGTAAGAATAGGTATGAAGTAACTACATTGCGTGAGTCATGAGACTCGTGTCATTGTACTGGGTTAGCGGGGAGCGGAAGCAATAATAGTTTCATAGTGAATCACGAACAGTTTACCAAAGACGGGGAGAACGATGGAGCCATGGATATTTTGTATTGAAAGAAATTATATTTATCTTATAGTAACTCGGATTAGAGTCAAATCAATCTCATCATCCATTAATACACATCCGTGAAGCTGATATTATATTTTATCTTTCTTTTATATGATACAAATGGAATAATTAATATAGGAGTCATGCTTCTGAGCATCAATGAATCATGCATGCCTTTTAACCTTTATAATTTTTTTGAAAATATAATAAAAGTTAATAATTTTAATAGAAAGCTGTTTTCCATATGATAAGCTGATTGGTACATTTATTCTGTTACTAATATGTTGATATGATATGTATCTCAATCACTTCTTTAGCTACCCTGTTCTATAAAAGGCATTTCATTTAGTGCAATTAATTGGTGATAAGCATTTGCATGTGTTGTATTAGACGAAAAAATTATAAGGGTTTATATTTTTATAATATCATACATATGCGTACATATAAAGTCAAGCATATATAGATTTGGTCATAAAGTATTATGATTTTGGTTGCTCGACCAAAGTTTTCTCCTACTGTGATAGTTCAACATGATCTAAAAGAAAATTTTGTTATGGGATGACGAAGCATCACCAATAGTAGCTAAAACATATAATATTCAAATAAACCATATTAATTTCTTTTTCTTTCAAACCAATCCAACTGCAACAGCTTCAAAATTACTGCTTTTATTCAGGCAGGAACAATTCAGAACTTGTAACCAAAATGACAAGCCCATATCGGCCACTTGAATGTCTTGCGTTTCCTTCGGCATAAAGTAGAAATCCTTCACCGTTTTCTTTTTCGTTTCTTCATTTTCGCTTTCTATTTTCCCCATTTTTTTAAAAATAAATTTCACAATTGGTTTTAGGATTACAAGTAAACTATCAAAATGGTTTTGGCAGTATAAAGATATATGTATGGCTCAAAACTTTGTAATTTTCATTTCTCTTCTTACCATATACTGTGTATATGTGTGTAATACATGACAGTAAAATAATCTTCAACTGTGCTGTCGCTATTAATTAATTACCTAAAGGATCTTTATTCTAAACATATATCTTCATCAATATACTTTTTTTTATTGTATTTTACAACTTCGAGTAACATGAGTTATTTTAATTATATTTACATTTTATAATAAATGTTTTATTTAATTACTTCAAAGGAAGATAGACAGAGATGTAGGACCTTACATCCAGGACTCATAAGCAATGAGAATCCATCAAACCTTCTAAAAATTATTGACTAATCTCCTTGTTTGCTGTTCTGTCTCTGCAACCCAGCCACTCCTCGTTATTTTATTTTGTTATTACGTGAAAACCGTGTTTTCAATTCTATGAACCTAAAAATCTCTCTCAATATATATAACCCAACCTCTTAGACTCCTCTTTCAATTACTTTGGACAAACACTATGTTTCTTAAATCATCCCTCCATTCTCCTTTCATCATTCTATTGCTCGCCCGAGTAATTTACACCAATGCTACTACCACTCAACAATTCAAAGAAGCTCCACAGTTTTACAACTCGCCCAACTGCCCTTCCATTGCTGTTTCAGATGACAAAAATGAATCACCATCAGACGATGACATTTTCTGCTCCGATCAAGCCGTCCACGTGGCAATGACCCTTGACACTGCTTACATCCGTGGTTCCATGGCAGCTGTTCTCTCCGTTCTTCAACACTCTTCCTGCCCTCAAAACATTGCCTTCCATTTCGTTGTTTCCTCCTCTGCCAACGCGTCACTTCTAAACGCCACAATTTTCTCCTCTTTTCCGTATCTTAAATTCTGCGTTTATCCGCTTGATGATTCGTCAGTGTCGGGACTGATTTCTACCTCAATCCGATCAGCTCTGGATTGCCCTTTAAACTACGCCCGTAGTTATTTGGCAAATATTTTACCATTATGCGTACGACAAGTCGTTTATCTTGACTCTGATTTAGTCCTCGTCGATGATATAGCCAAACTTGCAGCTACTGATCTTGGCAACAGTTCCGTGTTAGCTGCTCCAGAGTATTGTAATGCTAACTTCACTTCCTATTTCACTCCCACGTTTTGGTCTAATCCCGCACTGTCACTAACGTTCGCCAAACGTAAAGCCTGTTATTTCAATACCGGTGTGATGGTGATTGATCTTGATCGGTGGAGAGAAGGTGATTACACGACCAAGATTGAAGAATGGATGGAACTGCAAAAGAGAATGAGAATATACGAGCTGGGTTCATTGCCTCCATTTTTACTGGTATTTGCAGGAAACATAGTGCCAGTGGATCACAGATGGAACCAACATGGACTCGGAGGAGATAATTTCAGGGGCCTCTGCAGGGATTTGCACCCGGGTCCTGTTAGTCTTTTGCATTGGAGTGGAAAAGGAAAGCCATGGGCTAGGCTGGATGCGAACCGGCCTTGCCCTTTGGATGCACTCTGGGCTCCTTACGATCTCTTGCAGACTCCATTTGCTTTCGATTCTTGACATAGTGAATTCAACATAAACTAGTGGTGTTTTCTCCGGAGAATATACCAAGTTGGAGAGCAAGCAGATTCAGAATATGAGAGATTTCATTCCGGTTTCCATTTCAGATGAAGAGGTGTCTGTAATTTTTGATTATACAGTTATAATATACAATATTATTAAATATTCCAATTAAAACGTGTGCAATAATCTAAACAAGGAAAATAACGCTGTAGATTCATGAATTTGCATCTCGAATATCAGATTAATTTTATGATAATTTTATCAGAGTCTGGATATTAAAAGGAGCTAAATAATCTGGTTGGTTTCATGAATCTTCTATACTTAATAGAAAAATGAAAAGAAATGTTTCATTTGTATATAATATCTCGTTCTTCGGTGGATTTACATTGCGTTTCAATTTTTTTATTACTATGTAAATAATAAATATAAAATAGTTTATATTTTTGTATATATTCTTCTTTAAATCTCGTTAGCTAATTGATTCTTGAGGATAAAGGTATAAAAACGTTTATTTCACAAATTTCATTGCTGGGTTGAATTTGCTTGACATTCAACATATCAATAAGATTCTATCCAACCTATCATGTCCTATTGTTTAAGTTATAATTAATTTATTTACGTTCTGATTGTAACATTTATTTCACCATAAAACAAATTTTCTTACTATGCTTTAATTTTATGCTAAATTAGCTGGAAAGAAAAGGAATAGAAATATAATTTCATTTTTTAAAACAACGCTTACCTTTGAATATCTTTTCTTTCATTTCAAAATGAATACGACGGTTCTGTTTTACCTTAAACAATAAAAAATTAAGAGTTGGAAAATATTTGGTTGCCAATTTGCAAAATGCCTTATGATATTATTCATGACAGCTAGCTACTCCTTACGATACGAACATGATAAATGATAATTACCTAGAAAAAAATATATATATATGGTGAATTTGATCAATTATATTCTGACAATTGATTTCTATGCATTGGATATAATAAAAAAAATTAGGATAATTATTTAATAAAATCATTTCACATATTTTAACTTTTGATTATATATTTTTTTGAATTTAACTATCGATATTTGTTAATATGTGGGTGGATGTAATTAACACTTAACATGCTCTTAATGGAGATTAGAGAAGAACATCTTAATCTTTAATTTAAAAATTCTAAATCTTACCAATTTTAATTAAAAAATACAAAAATTCAACTTTATTATAAATTTACCAATTATTGATTGTGATTGTCGTTTCAATTATGATTCTTTTTCAAAATGCCACCCTGGAAGAATAAAAGCTTTTCTTTATAAAAAATATAGAAACAAGAAAAAGGTTAAAAACTGGAGTGTCGGTAGGGTAAGTTCCCACGCCATATCTGTAGCTGAAGGCTTTTCCCTTAATGACACGTGTCACGCATGTATTAGGTCTGAGTTTATGTACGACAATGGTTGAAGAAGTCCTACTGATACGCCGTTATTAGTCTTATGTTGCATCGTACGTGCAAACTTCTCATTTCCCTAATTAGAGGATTCATAGGATTTCTGGTTATGCTTTCACAAATCTTCTTTTATAAAATATTTATCATGTTTTTTTATTATTATTTATTATGTGTTTTTAAAGAAATTATAAATAATAACATTAAAATACAAATTTATATGATATAATCATTTCATAGTCATATAATTTACTTTTTTAAGTCTCATAATTTTTTAATATTAATTTATATAATTAAATTTATATATTCAATTAAAATTACGATCTGATTTTCGTAGAAGAAAATAAATGTCAGCGGCTATATCTGCTACATCTAGAACCTTTTTCTGTTCGCATATTTAAATGGGTAAAGACCTCCGTGAGAGATATTTGGTATGATGTTAATTCTAATGTCAGATTAAACTTCAAAAAAAAAAAATTGATTAAAATATTAAAAAAATTATCAGAAATCAATATTATTAAATATTTTTTATAATTTTATTTTTAAAATCAAATAAAAATTAATTATATCAAACATATCCAATACTCTATTAATGCAATACTTTTTTTTTTTTTTAAGAATATAAATAACTGTTTTTCTTATTTTTTACCTAATATTTCAACATTCTCTCTTTCTTTTTCTTTTCTTTTTTTTTAAGAAAATACCCAACACCCCACCTAAAACAACAAAATCTTTCATCACATAAAGATGTTGGATAATTTAAACAAGTAAAAAAATATTAGAGTATCAAAATAAATAAAAAAAAAAAGAGAGCTTAAAAAAATATAACCATGTGGCATACATATGTTATTATTTTTAATCGAGTGTGCATATGTTAATATAATTTTTGGGACATGTCACTTGAAAATAAATCTTGTTAAATTTATTTATTTTGTTTTTATTATGTGGATGGATCAATCTATTTCATGCTACGCAGACTACAGGACCACTCCCTGTGCTATATTAATTAACGACCACTTCTCCTCCTAAAAAATCAAAACAAATCAACATGTATGTTGATGGTGTCACTAATTCTGTACGTTCCGACCTTCGCTGTTGGTTAACAAGTGATCTGGCCTAACTCTAATCGTCTCGACATTTTAACCTTCACCTCAATTATCGAGATAGATTGATTTTTTTATTTTAAAAATAAAAATCTTGAATGGGACAGATAGGTATATTTTTTAAGAAGCAGTTCAAGCGTCTTATCACGTTAAAGGGCGTGCAAGTTACAGGCACTCATTACAGTCCCAAACCTGACATAAAAGAATGGTAAAAAAACGTGCTAAATGATCATACCTAATCATGTCTAATCAGGTTCTCGTTCTCCAATGCTCACACGTGCAGAGATCTTATAAATAATAAAATTAATACATTGGGAGGGAATTCTTCGAGAGAAGGCCATTTTCAACTGGGAAAGAAAAAAAGAGAGTCCTACTAAGCAAAGATCAACCCTCCCTCGTAAACTTTTTTTGAACTCAGTCTCCTAAGTCAGTATACACTCAAATACTCATAATTTGCCTCCTTTTTTAACTTGGCCTCAAATAATTCACTGACTTGAGCATCGAAATTTATTCGTCGGTAATCTAGCTTCACTCCTAGCACATTTTTTTTTATTTTAGATAGTCTCCGAGAGCCTTTACATTGATCGTAACAGTAAAATCTGTGTGGTGTGCTAAATTTTTCGTTTTTAAAAAATTTAGGCATCAACAGTTGGCGTTGTCAGTGAAAATTGAGTTAAAAGCTAAAATAAGAAGTTTGGAAAGTATTTCGTGCGAATATGACAGAAAATACTTGCAGTCGTCTCTCTAAAAGAGTGCAGGAAAAAAAAAGCTAAGGATCCTCTAAACACTGGTGAAAAGAGGACTACTACAGAATCGTCCGACAAAAACAAAGTACAGGATCATCATGCTGATGGTCCAACCAATTGAGCCACTATTAGAATTGAAGGGTATGAGTCCTAACAGATGGAAGGGGGGCTAACGGAGCATAAAAGTGTAAGAAAAACTAATAACCGAATGATTCTTGAATTGGAACATAAAAATTAATAGCTAGAAAAGAAAACTGCAAGGCTAAGGGCATTAGTTCAGCGACAAAAATACGAAGGGAGACATCAAATCGTGCCATAAGACTATTGACCCCTCCAACACTTAGACTTGCCTCAGGTATCAAAAGCACAACCGAGGGGTGTAGATGAGTTCTCAACTCATGCCTAGTCTTTCCCCCCCCCTCTCCTCGAACCCTTGAACTCTTTTTTGGTAAACGAGGAGATCAGATGGCTACTGGGTTTGTACACTAAGATCTAGTGTTCGAATCTGGGGAGGATAAGCATAAGTTGAGAACTCATCAACTCTTTCGTTGAGTTTTCGTCTAGACTTGGCCCAAGGCCCAAGAGTTAGAAAAGGGATGGGCCAACACCGACTGCCCTCCAAAGGATAGGGGTCAAAAAGTCTAGTGCTCAATCAAGGGATATGCTATCAAGAATATTCATTTCACCAGTCTGCAGAAAAGAAAGGAAAAGGTTAATGCCCATAACGGAATGAAAGTGGGTGGTGGTAACAAACTAATGATGTCTACTACTCCGTGCAACCCTAAAATAGACTCAAAAATTACTACAAGACTAAGGCATACTACGGTGGACTTACGATCGTAACTTAATGAGATCAGGTCACAAGATTATAGTGCTCATCCTATTAATCTGTAGATGATAAAAACTTATGTCAAAAAGATACTGAAAGAAATCAAAATCGAGGGAACAAAGACGAGTTTACTGAGAAACACAGATGAAAAGTTTGAAGCAGAGAAATGTGGTAATTTCTCATTCACCAAGAATATACTAGAATTGATCATCTCTAAAAAGTTTAAGATGCCATAGATCACACCCTATACAGGAAAGGCTAACCCTACTTTGCATCTCGACACCTTCAGAGAAATAATACATATTTAAGGGCTGAGCGAGCTTTAGATGTGTCAATTATTCTTGTTGACATTGGAAGGATAACCCAAAGTGTGGTTCAGAAGCCTTCTAAAAGGTATTATTAGGAGTTTTTGAAAATTAAGCTAAAACTTTGTGAAAGAGTTTTGAGGCACTATTGAGATCATATGTAGCGCAAGCACCCTCTTTCTGTTGTGACAGGGCTTCATTGAAAGTTTTTAGAGCTTTATATCAAGATATCACAAAGAGTTGATATAATTAAGGGCTTTTTACCACCCACTCAAGTTAGAAGAATTGAAGAGAGGGCTCCGAGTGGAGAGAGGATGATATGCTATTAACAAGCGATTAGTTATCACATATAAGGCCGCTCGAAGGGAGCTATTTGATAAAGTGGATATAGAGGACCAGGTATTCTTGAGAAAACAGGAGAAAAAGGTGAATCGTCCCGAGTGAAATGATAAGGAACCCTTCTTGAGGGGAGATTTGAGAAAAAAAGAGCGTGCCAATTAGAAAGACAAAGGTGATAGGTATTCTTGATAGTTCTGACAAAGAGACATAGTAAAGAAGCCTGCCTCAGATAAAAAGCAACATCAAATGGCTCATGTGGACAAAAGGAGTTTCGTTCAGTTAAATATTCCCCTCTTGAAAGCTCTGCACTATGCAAAAGACAACGAGCTCTATGTGATAGAGCCGACCTCGATCAAGTTCGAAAAGGCTAACATTTCAGACGACCAATTTTGCAATTACCATGGATCTTACAGTCATAGCACTGACAATTATTTTTATTTAAGGGAATAAATTAATCTCTTAGCAAAAAATCAATACCTAAATTAATTGCTGGTCTATCCTGAGAATAGGAAGTCCCATTAGGCCAAGAAGTATCAGACTATGGTGAAATCAGGTGGGCTCACCCTGGTAGAGAATTTAAACCAGTCTAGAAAGAATTATTCTAGATACTCATTGTCAAGTTCCAATAATAATTTTCACATCATGAATATTCAAAAGGCAAAAAAGTTGAGGGTCGCATCGGTGCTAATAATATTTATTGATGTAGATAAGATAGGCGTGCATTACCCTCACGATGATATTTTAGTAGTGACAATGGAAGTAGGTGAAAAAAAAGTCAGCCAAATTCTTATTGACACAAGAAGTTCTGCTGACATCATTTTCAAGGATACCTTAGATGTATTGGGCATAGAGGACATGAGACTAAGGGATTCAGAATATGCCTTATATGGTTTCAGAGAATCCTTTGTCATGCCCCTAGGTATGATGTCCTTGCCAGTAATCATAGGACACAAACCCTATCAAAAAACCACCATGATTGAGTTTTAAATAGTAAATTTATCAATGCCATACTCGATCATATTAGGTTAACCATTTCTCTGAGTTACCAAAGTGATATAAAGCATCTATTATCTAAGGCTAAAGTTCTGAGTCGGTAATAAAGTTAGCATAGTACGAGGAAGTCAGAAGAAAGTATGGTCATATTTTATAATCTCCTCCAAGCTCATTCACTGTATTTTTAAGAGGAACTAGGATCAGGAAAACAAAAATACTGAGGACGACAATTTGGGACAAATGAGAATAAGTCGGCAGAAGGATAACAGAGCCCCGTTCAATAACGATCCCACTGTTGAATTTGTAAAAAGGTTAAGGAAAATAATCGTAGATAGTTTTGACCCCCAAAAGACCATCTGAATTAGCACCTATCTCAACTCTGATGAGACTCGAGTGATGGAAGAGTGTCTGCGTCAGAAGAAAGATGTATTCGCATGGAGTCACGATAACATGCCAAGGATAAACCCTAAAATTATCACATACAAGTTGATAATACGGCCCTCGAATAAACTCATAAAGCAAAAAAGAATAGTGTTTAATTAAGAGAGGAGGCAAGTCATTGGCGAAAAGGTCGACAAATTCCTAAAGACCGAGTTCATTAGAGAAGTTCTTTATCTTAATTGGGTAGCTAATATGGTCATGGTGAGGAAGGTGAGTGGAAAGTGGAGAATGTGTATCGATTTTACTGATTTAAATAAAGCATATCCAAAGAATAGCTTTCTTTTGCCTCAGATTAATCAACTGGTAGACACTACGGTAGGGCATCGACTCTTAAGTTTTATGGATACTTTCTCTGAATATAACCAAGTAGCCATGCATCCTTTCGATGAGAAAAAGAATTCATTCATCACTGATCAAGGGTTATATTGTTATCGAGTAACGTCGTTTGGTTTGAAAAATATTAGGGCTACCTTCCAATGCTTAGTAAATCGAATATTTAAGCCTTTTATAAGCTCGTTCATGGAGGTGTATGTGGATGACATGATAACTAAATTGAAAGAAAGACATGACCACATTAGACATCTAAAAGAGACTTTTGCTCTCCTAAAAAAATACAGCATGACGTTGAACCCAAAAAAATGTGCCATTAAAGTCAATTAGAGAAAACTTTTGGGGTTCATCGTTAGTGAGCGCGGTATAAAAGCAAATTTTCAGAAGGTAAAGGCTATTCTGGAGTTAAAGTCACTCTCCTCAATGAAAGAGATGCAGAATTTAGCAGGAAAGATCACAGCACTTCACCGATTTATCTTCAGAGCAACGGACAAATGTTTTGAGTTTTTTTAATTCATCAAAAAGGGAAAAGCAATAGAATGGATGCCAGAATATGAGACTAGCTTCAAAAAATTAAAATAGTAACTTACCATAATTCCCGTATTGATGAGCCCAAAGCCTGGAGACGTTCTTTACCTATATCTGGCCTTCAGTGACTATACTGTCAGCACTACCCTGATGGAAAAAGACAAAAATAAGATACAAAACCCAATTTATTATATGAGTAAATTATTTTTTGATGCAGAGATCAGGTATTCAGAGCCAGAAAAGCTGGCGCTAGCCTTGGTAACCGCATTAAAAAAGCTACACCTGTATTTCTAGGCCTACTAGGTCATCGTTCTTACCAACTAGTCTCTAAGACAAATCTTGTACTGACCTGAACTTTCGAGAGGGCTAGCGAAATGGTACGTCGAACTCAGTGAATTTGACATAGAGTCCAAACCATAAAATGCCATTAAAGGACAGGTTCTGGCTGATTTCATCATCGAACACACTATTTTGGAGACCTTGCTAGTCATAAGATCTCATAACAAAGGCGATGAAGAGGTACAATTGCCCAGCTTGACTCAATTTTAGAAAATCTTCATTGATGGGGCCTTTGATGCTCAAAGCTCTAGAGCAGGGGTTATCCTCGAAAGTTCTGAGGGCGATGAAATTATGGGTGCACTCTAATTTGAATTTTTTACTATCAATAATAAAGTCAAGTATGAAGCCTTATTAGCTGGCTTGCGAATGGCTCTTCTACTTAGTATCGACAATATTAAAGTAAAAGAGGACTCATAACTTGTGATACAGTAAGTAAATGGTTAATTTTAAGCAATTAAAGCAAATATACAGTGTTACCTTGCATTGGCTAATAAATAAGTAAAAAAGTTTCACTAATTTAAGGCAGAGCAAATCTTCAGGACAAAAAATAGCCGAGCTAATATCCTATCTAAACTGGCATCCACATTTTATGAGAAGGCTCTTAAGCTCATACTAATAGTCGTTCTAACCAAAAAAGAGCATAGATAAGGATGTTTGCTCAAGTTAGCTGATCACTGTATCAAAAGATTCTTCATAGATGACTTTCTTAAAGCTATACCTGTAAAAAAAGAAGCTGCCAAAGGATAAAAAATAAGCTCAAAAGATCAAAAATCAGGCAGTTTAGTACACTATGATAAATGGCATGCTTTACCAATGTAGTTATGGTTCATCGTATTTGAGATGTCTGGGAAACAATGATACGAATTTAGTATTGCAAGAAGTCCATGAGAGTTCTTGTGGTGACCACGGAGGCAGGCGAGCCTTAGCTCACAAAATTCTGAGACAAGAATATTATTGGCCCACACTCTTCAGGAACGCAATCAAAACAACGAGAAGCTGCCAAGACTGTCAGTTGCATGGCTTTACAATTTGCTGACCACCAGAGAAGCTTATTATTTTGGCAAGCCTCTGGCCATTTGTGCAGTAGGGACTGAACTTGATTGGCCCACTGCTCACTGGGCGAGCTCAGATGAAATTTGCCATAATTATTATAGATTATTTCACGAAGTGGATAGAAGCTGAACCTTTACCTGTAATAATTGAAAGGAAAACCACGACATTTGTGAGAAATTATTTGATCTACTGCTTCGGTATTCCTATAATAATAATAACAAATAATAGAAAGCAATTCAACAACACTAATTTTTAAAGTTTCTATAGTGAGCTATATATCGACTTACGCTTCGCCTCTTTCGTACATTCCAAGTCCAACAGACAAGTTAAAGCTGCCAACAAATTGATTAAACAGCTGTTAAAGAAGAAACTTGGAGACCATAAAAGGGCCTGAGTGGATGAGTTATAATAAGTTTTGTGGGCCCTCAGGACGACACCAAAGATGGCTACGAGTGAAACCCTTTTTAATCTCACCTACGGCACTGAAACCATCACACTAGTTGAGATAAAAACTCTAAACTTTTGGGTTTGATATTTTGATAAACTGTATAATAAACATTTAAGGCGACTCGAGTTGAATCTATTGGAAGAACGATGAGAGTTGACCGTAATAAAAATAGCTAAATACCAAAAAAAGGTAGCTCGACACTATAATGACAAAGTTTGGCCCCGAAAGTTTTATGTCAGATATTCGGTTGTTAAAAAAGTTAAAGTCGGTGCTCAGCTTATAGGGAATAGTGCATTAGCACCAAATTAGGAGGGACTGTATCAGATTGTAGACATAAAACGATCTAGGGTCTATAGACTGCAATACTCTAACAGACGAAATATCAAAAAACCATAAAATATTGAGCTATTAAAACTGTATTACCTCTAATAATTGCATTTTTTAAGCAAAATTATTGACCTCATGATCGCTACTTCAGCATCTATTCAGATGTGTTTTCACTTTGCTTTGTTATGACTATATGTCGTGAGTACAAAATATGATGACTATTATGCCTAAAATTGATCTAGTACAGTAGCAAAGCTGCTATTTCTATCACCTTTATTACATATTACCTTTATGGTCATTTATTTGACTCGAATTTGATAATTTTATCTACTTGTTGTTTAGTATTATTTAACTCGAATCGATAATTTTATCTACTTGTTATTCAACATTATTTGACTCGGATCAGAAACTTTATCTACTTATTATTCAACATTATTCAGCCTAAATTCGATAATTTTATCTACTTATTATTCAATATTATTCGACTCGGATCGATAATTTTATCTACATGTTAGTCAATAATATTCGACTCAAAATCGAAAATTGTATCTACTTGTTATTCAGCAATATTTGACTTGTAATCAGTAACTTTATCTGCTTGTTATTTGACATTACTCGACTCGGACTTGATAAAATTTTACTTTGTCTACTTCCTACTTTTATCAGTATTATTTAAGCCAAATATATGATCAGTGCAGGGAACAATTTAAATATTTAGCATACTTTATTCATTTATTAATGGTTAAAAACTCGCATCATTCATAAGGCAAGCTATCACAGTTTATTGCTAAGAGTTTCCCATTCATGTTAAGCAATATGAATGCCATATTTGAAAATTATGTACAATGTTTCACTAATACACGAAAGAAAATAATAAAATACACGCCTAAGGAAAAAAAATGTTCGCAACTATGGCTGCGAGTGTTCCTATCCCTAGGTGCCAAAATTTTGGCCAGCGCCAGATAATTTGTCCATCATATTGTTGCCAATGTTCGGGGGCTGAGTATCTGTAAGAAAGGCTTGTGGCTCCTGGCCAACCGGGGAATCACCAAAGACAGTTGAAGATATTTTAGTAGGCCCTTGTTCTTACGGCTTGTTCCCCACAGTCGTAAGAGTCTCTGGAGGTGGCTCGACCTCCATCTTGGGAGTTGCTTCATCAGACAGCCTCTCGTCACCTAACTCTGTGAAAAGCCAGTTGAGGTTCACCTCTAATAGGCATTCTTCAACCAGCGCACTTATATTCCTAAGTCTGAATAACATACCTTTTTCATATTGATCACTGGCTCGATCATCGACAGAGCGAATGTTAGCTTGTAGTTTTCTTATTGTGGCCTCTGTCTTCAGTAACTCCTAACTCTGGGAGGACACATTCCCCTTTAATCTCTCAGCGTTCTCCCGAAGTTCTTGAACGGCATTCTCTCTGCTGCGAATAAGGTCAATGAATTTGTCGTTTATCTTTCTCAGTGAGTCCAGGTCATTCTTTAATTGTAAAATTTCCTGATCCGAGTCAACCATCTTAGACTTAGTAATTGCGACCCTCTTCTCAAGATCTTCTTTGATCTTTGCCCTGCCTTGGTTATCCCTATCTAGCTTTTTATTCAGACTGAGGATCTTTTTTTTTAGTCGCTCATTCTCTCAGCCTTGGGCAGTCGCGCCCTGAATATAAGACTTTATTTGCTCCTGCTGTCGAGAGAGCACGTGGATGATCTATATAAATAATAGTTAGCAATGCAAATCTGAAAGTAAGAAGCAAAAGACGAGAGGGGGGTAAGATATAACATGGTCGAGGAGTTCCTTACATAGTTAATCCCTGCCTCAGGAGTAAGGTTCTCCACCTCCTCGTCTATAGTCCTGTTCACCAGGGGAGCGATTACATTGATAAAAGGCAGGAGTCATGCCACTATTGACCTTTTGTCTTCACCGATATCAAAAAGCTCTAGTTTCAGCATTTAAGCATGCATCGATCGATGAAGCAAAGAGCTCTAGCTCTGGCGAGACAACGAGGGATCACCAGTACTAGGACTTTAGGAGATAGAGCCGAGGCTCATTGGCTTGAGCTCGATGCATCGGTCAAACTAGAACGGGTGGCACGAGTAGCTATAATAGTGTAATCAACAATTTATTTTGTACCTTCCCAGATCTGGATCTCTTCCTTGACAGTTGGGAAGGGCTATCACTGCTATCAGACGTCTCCTGAGGCAGACATAAAACTTTGCCTTTGTCTTTTATGGAAGCCCTAGGAGCTTCCATAAGAGACAAAGGCAAAGTTTCATCTAGGAGTTTCCTACCGATGCTGTGGGGCATTAATGTCGTCCAAAATTTGACGGAAAGAAAAATTTAAAAATAGAGTCCCCATCTATCCAAATAATGGTGGGATAGATCACCTAAAAAATTTAGATTTTAAGTTCGGGGGGTTGATTAAGTATAGGGAAGGTGTTAGGCACCCTACAACTTCCGTAAAAACGGTTACCAAAATAATATTGATCTTGAATTTTAATTTTTCAAATTTTATCCTTATTTACAATTTTTTACTAAGAGAAGGGAGAATATTAA
>JAWDEX010159734.1:0-18933 GCA_035221805.1 Trichilia hirta | reverse complement strand
TGCATTTAATCATCCTAGAGAATTGATTATTAGTAACCCCTTTTAAGGAGTTAGATCTAGGAAAAGTAATAGGAAATCTTGAAAAAATTCAAAATTTTGCATTTGTATTTAAATTAGAGCCTAGCAGGATTGAAGAAGCCTTAGATGATGAACAATGGATTCTAGCAATGCAAGAGAAATTAAATCAATTGCAAAGATAAGAGGTATGAACTTTAGTTCAAAGACTTAGTAATTATCAAGTTATAGGAACCAAATGGGTTTTTAGAAAGAAGTTTATATTGAACAATCTTGCAGATTTGAAAATTATAAATTTTTAAATTATATGTATAAATTAATTAAAACTCTTTATGATTTAAAACAAGCCCTTAGAGCTTGGTATGAGAGACTTAGTAAATTTTTAACTAAAAATAATTTTAAAAGGGAGAGTGTTGACAAAACTCTTTTTATCAAAGCCAAAGATAAATATATTTTAATTGTTCAAATTTATGTTGATGATATTGTCTTTGACAGCACTAAGAATCTTGTGTAATAATTTTTTAAACTTAATAAGAAGTGAATTTGGAATGAGTATGATAGGAGAATTAAATTTTTTTAAGATTACAAATAAAATAGACTAATGATAGAATTTATATCTCCTAATCCAAGTATATAAAGGATCTTTTAAAAAGATTTGAGCTTCTAAAGGAAACGCATATGGACACACCTATGAGTACATCTACTTTTTAGGATAAGAATGATATAGGCAAGAGTGTAGACCATAGGTTGTATAAAGGTATGATAGGATTATTGCTATACTTGATTGTATTTAGACCAGAAATTCTATATAGTGTATGCTTATGCAATATTTCAAGCTTTTCCTATGGCATCACACTTAATGGTTGTAAAAAAGATATTTCGATGCCTAAGAAGAACACAAAACTTAGAGTTATTTTATCTTAAAAATGGCTCATTTGATCTTAAAGGATATTTTGATGCTAATTATAGAGGATGTAAAGTGGATAGAAAGGCACTAATGGTTTATATTACTTTTTAAAAAATGCATTAGTGTCATGAAATAGTAAAAAGCAAAGTATGGTTGCATTGTCCACTACTGAGGTTGATTATGTTTCTGTAAAAAGCCATTATGTGTAACTTTTATAGATCAAATATCAACTGTTAGATTATGTCGTAGAGATTGAGAAGATTTTTATTATGTGTGACAACATAAGTGCCATTATTTTAACCAAAAACCTAGTACATCACTCTAGAAAAAAGCATATAGAGATTAAACATCATTTCATTTGTGATCATGCAAGTAAAGGGGATGTATGACATTTTTGCAAAACTCTTGATAGAAAAAGATTTTGTTACATTAAAAGCAAAATAGGAATGATGAACATTTAATAAAAGTGTTAATTTATGCTTAGAAATGTGTTTAAATTATTAAAGATACATGTTTAACCAAGTTTAGTAAGGTCAATTCAAAGGATCGACATAAACTGAAGATTTACTGATTTTAAATCACTAGTGTTGATACCTTATAGGCAACTTATCAATACCTTTAGAGAACTTGTTAATACTTAAGGGTAATTTATCAATACTTTTAGAAAACTTATCGATACATTTAAAAATATTTTGACATTTCTAGCCTCTTTATACTTCAGGTTTGATACTAAGGGCAAAAAATAAGACTTATGCTTAAAAGTATCGATACTTTGAGAGAATGTATCAATACTATCATATAGCATATCAAAACATTCTAATTTTTGCTCACCAAGTTTTAATACAAATAGATAAAAAGCGTAGCTAATGTACAAATGTATCGAAACCTTTTAGTAAATATATCGATACTCAAGCATCTTATTTGTTTAAAAGATAATCTCT
Organism: Trichilia hirta; assembly: GCA_035221805.1. Classification (NCBI taxonomy): domain Eukaryota; kingdom Viridiplantae; phylum Streptophyta; class Magnoliopsida; order Sapindales; family Meliaceae; genus Trichilia; species Trichilia hirta. Next base: position 17,070 of record JAWDEX010159734.1, on the reverse strand, counting down.
TTACAAAAGTTTAGAAATAGTATTGAGATGACATAAAAGGCTATCAAAATATGTGAATTCAATTCATACATTTATTACATCCTGACATATTAGTTCCCCAATACTCATAATCCTTTCATATTTTTTGCATTTTAATCTTTCAACCTCTAAAAGGCTAACACATGTCCCTATAATTTATACTTAAAAAGGCTTGTTTGTTCAATTGTTCAAATCATTTATAAATGTTAACTCATAGATGTATCGACACTTATATACAAAAATAGTGCATTGAGTTATAAAGTGTCGATATCTGGTAAGGTTTATATTGATATTTATCCCTAAAGCAAAATTTCTCATTCATACTTATCAAAACTCTCATTATAGTATCGACACATCCTTATAAAGAAAAACTTTTTCCTTTTAAATATATCAATAATTCTGAGAACAAAGTCGACTCCTTCTGAAAAAGCTATATATATTGACATTTTACTTTCTCAAAAAAATTAACTTCCTTTCATCCCTATTTGAAACCTCTCTGAAAAATAGACTTATTCGCTTAATCTTCAATCTCATAATGTCAATATATCTTGTAAGATAAAGATCTTTGGTGAAGATTCATCAAAGTAATAATAGAGAAAGAAGTAAAGGGTCTCACAGTAACAATTTATAGAGATTTCTTTACCCCTTTAGGAACTAAACTCATAGGGATTCCAAACCCAAAAAATAGTAGATATGTTTCTTAACTTATATACGAATAAAAAGGTATCTCCTGGATAGGTGATTGAGTTCAACTTTCTTAAATTTATAAATTTTTTATACCTACAAGAGTTTATCAGATTTGGGTGGATGCTCTTTTTGAGATTGAAAGAACCATATCACCAATAATTAATTCATTTATTTTACTCTAATATGGATATAAAAGACCCCCATACTAGAAGAAACTGGATAAGTAAATTTAGGATGTCAATTAAAGGGATCGAGATGTTCACAGACGAGTTACAACTGTGTAACCTTTTAAGTCTAACACCAACGAGAGAAAATTACTTTACTAGAAACTTTAATGCCTTTGAAGCACATAAAGTTATCTTTGAGAATTCAAATTTGACTGAGATTGAGGTTAAGCCATTAAAATTAAATCTATAATTGAATTTTACATTTGATTATGGCTTACAATCTCAATGCTAGGTTTGGTAAGTATGCTGAGATGACTATAGAGAATTTATAGTGGATGCAATGCATTATTGAGCATCTTCACCTAGATTTAGAAACTTGGATTTTAAGCAGTATAGTTTGGGTTACCAAAATCAAGTTCTAACTCTATTATGGCTATGCGAAATTCAAATGATTTAAAGAAGTCATCCTAAACTTCTAGAAAATATGGATAGCATTACTCTTTTACCAACAGCCACTCTAGATAAGTTTACTTTATAAAAAGTGTATTATAAGAGGTTGTCTGATAGGGCTTAGGTACTCTAAAAAGGATTCAAAACAAAGGAAATAAAGAGAAAAACCTGAAAGATATTAGCCTGTTACCAGAAAAGAAATACAGGTACAAACTCATGGTAAGACTCAAATTGAGGTACCACCTCCTGCTCTTATAGTACATTTGCCTGTACTTTCATAATCTCCTTTAATAACAATAATTCTAATAGAGTTGCTCGAAAGAATGACTTAGTTAGAATCTATTATTTACATTGCTATACATAAGTTCAACCAACGGATGAACAAAGTAGAGCAAATCATAGCACCACTACAATGAGTAGTGAATCTAAGACTTCTGTTGGATATTCATAAAAAATAAAAATAAAAAATAAAAATAAACATAACTTTCTTTGCCAAATTTCTAATTTCCTATATTGTATGCCAATTCCTATAGCTGTTCCTCTATTAGATCGACAATGAGCACCTCCACCTCACTACAGAGGTTGATAATTTCTAGATGAAGCATCTTTCATTTAACAACCCTTAGACGTTCTTGATGATAGTAGCAATAGAAATTCCTTTATGAACTAAACAAAAATTGGCAAAACATTATGAAGAGCTAAAGAAGTAGGAGAAAGACAACATGTCTTTATAGATCTAAATATTTATATTTTAGTCGAATTGAATGCATATATTTTTGATAATTCAATTGGTTTGTTAATTTGTCTAAATGATTATAATTAACTTCTTGGATAGCTTTTGAATAGATGCTTTTGTTTGATACGTGATATTCATGATTATAATGATGTTTCTATGATTCAAATGCTCAATTTTTTTCTACCTTTTTTTACATGATGACAAAAAGAGGAAACCATATTTAGGTGGAGGTATAAACAAAATTAGAAGGAGTAATATGTTTTGTCATAATACAAAAAGGGGGAGATTGCTAACTATATATGTTTTTGATGATGAACAAAATATAATATTGATTTCATTACCTAGCTAGATTTGATTTGATTTATAATTATCTAGCCAAATTTAATTTATATTACTGATTAACTTTGTTATTAAAAATATTATCTTAGTACTATTTATTGTGCAATATCTAAACTTAATAGTGCTAATAATGTTCTTGAGTAAAGTGTCTAAGAGTATAGCTAGAATCTGTCCGAGTTTCAATACCAATAGAGGAACATATCAATAAGTTAAAGTAAACGTGTCAATACCCTGAGTAGAAGTATCAATACTTTGAGCCCAACAGAAAAATAGATCGATATTTTAGAATAGAAGTTTCGATACCTCGACCAAAAGTATTAATACCTTGGAAAAAGGTATTAATATCCTGAAAAGAAAATCTAATTCTTAGAACCAGCACTCTTAAGTATCGATAACTTATAGAGAGCTATTCAACACCTTGTATATTAAAGCAAAAGTATCAACACTTTGAGCAAAAGTATTGACACATTGAAAAGAAAACTTCATACATAAAACCAGATTCTTGAGTATCGACACCTTATGGAAAGCAATTCGACACCTTGCATGAAAGAGTTAGAAGTTTTAACACCTTAGTAAAAGGTCATTTTTAGACACACATATCTCAAAAAGATGATACATGCAAATGTATGAACATTTAAGGCAAAAGAAGTTGACAACTATATATTGAAAAGGAGAAAATATCAACATCCTTACTAAAGGTATCGACATCTACGACAGAACTGAGTCTGTAACAGCTAAGTTTAGCATTTATTACAAATATTAATGACAAATTTAAAGTGCCATTAAAGGCAGTAAATTAGAAAAATAAATTGTACGATTTTTTATAAAAGAAAATAAGGAGAAAATGAGTAAAATTGAGTACATTCCATAAGTACAATGAGAAAATTTATTACTTATAACTAAAGAGTTCATTCTAGTGAGAGAAAGTGTGCATTAATTCTATATTCACTCTGAATAAAGTATTATCATTTTCATTATAGCTATTCTATTGAGTTTCTCTTTACCTGAGTAAAAGAAAGATTTATAAGAGGGTTACTCTTTACCTTTTGGTTAAAAAAAAGAATTATAAGGGTTACTCTTCACCTAATTAAAAGAAGATTTTTGTGTAGGTTACTCTTAACCTCAAAAAATAAGATAATTAGTGATTCGTTGATGTAAAGATACAATCTAAGAAGAGAAAATATAGGTATATTACCAAATCACTATAAAATTTTCTATGTGTGCTCTATCTCTTGACTTACCTCCTCGTTTTATTGCTTAAGTGTTTATTAGAAATTAGTACACAATCACACATAGCATATTATTAGATTTAAATCTGTTAAAAGTTATTATTTCACTCAATTTACCTTTTCTTAGGTGATAGTTATAGAGACATCACTTAATGGCCTAAAACTTTTATGTTTTAACCAACCATTAGTTTAAACTCTAAGTCATATTTTTGAAGCCATTTCATAAGCTCGCTTACTGTTCTTGTCCAATCCAATCTACCTTTAGTATTTTACCTATAACTTATGGCAAAATTTTGAATTTATTTAACACAAGTGACTATACAAAGTTAACTCAATGTGCTAAAACTTTCATGTTTTGACTAGCTATCAGTTTTGACTCTATGCTATATTTTTGAAGTTATTTCTCAAGCCCATTTGTTGTTCAAGTTCTGCCTAACCTTGATTTAGTATTTTGCTTATAACATTTGATAGAAATTTTGGATTCACTTGATATAGGTGTTTATAGAAAGCTAACTTAATGGAATAAAACTTTTGTGTTTAGACTAACTAGCTTTTGGGCTTTTAATTGCATTTTCAAAGCCATTTTGTAAGCCCATCCAAACCCATTTGCTATAATAATTTAGCTCGACCCATTTTTAGTAATTTGACTGTATCTTTCAAAATAATTAGAGTTAGAATACATACTTTATATGTATGAAAATTTGAGAAAAATACCTAGAATTTTTATATTTAAATGGAAAGCAAATTTCAAAAATTTCACTTCAAAATTTTAGGTTAAGTATTAGGTACATGATTTAAGCAAAATTTTCAAGGTTAGCTGCATAATTGATCAAAATTGTCAACAAATTTATTTAATATATTAACCACTTGGCAGCTATTATTGACAATTAATTTTTAAATTTTGCCTATAAATACCAAGCTATTTTGTTCTTTAGGGATCAAGTTAGAAGAGAGAGAAAAAATGTAAGAGAAGTGTGAGAAATTATAAAAGAAAAAAAGCTTTAAAAGGAAAGAAGTAAGAAAGAAAAGTAAGAAAGAAAGGTTATAATCTTTACTTTTATTTCTTCGAAATATGTAATATATTTCTTCACTCTTGATAATAATGTATGTCAAATTTTATTTAATCATGTATGGTTTAATGTTGTGTTGTTCAATCTCCTATTTTTTTGTCTTTACTTTAATATGATTTTGCTTTAGTATATCTTCATCTACTTGCATATTTGTTTAAGTGGGGTATTTTTTTCCCTATTCTTTATTAATTTATGTGAAAATTTTTATTTTTATAAGTTATTTATTTTTATGCAATTTAAATTCAGCACTATAGCAGAGTATTCATGTTTCTATTTTTTTTATTTAATTTATGTGAAGAATTTCATCTCTATAAGTCATTTATTTTTATACAATTTAAATTTACTACTATAGTGGGATATTTATGTCTCTATTTCTTTTTTAATACATGTGGAGAATTTTATCTCCATAAGTTATTTATTTTTTGTGCAATTTAAATTTAGTACTATAGTGGTATGTCATGTCACTATTTATTCTTCTTTAATTTATGTAAAAAATTTCATCTTTACAAATTATTTACTTTTATGCAATTTAAATTTAGCACTATAGTGGGATATTCATGTCTTTGTTTGTTCTTCTTTAATTCATGCAAAAAATTTTATCTCTATAAATCATTTATTTTTATGTAATTTAAATTCAACACAATGGTGGGGTTGTTCATGTCTCTCTTTTTTTAATTTATGTAAAAAATTTTATTTCATAAGTTAATTATTTTTATGCAATTTAAATTTAATATTATAGTGGAATGTTTATATCCTTCTTTATTTTTTAATTTATGTGTAGAATTTCATCTACATAAGTTATTTATTTTTATATAATTTAAATTTAGCACTATAGTAGAATGTTTATGTCCCTATTTCTTCTTTAATTTATGTGAAAATTTTAATCTCTATAAGTCATTTATTTTTTATGCAATTTAAATTTAACACTATAATGGAGTATTTTATTCCTATTTGTTCTTTAATTTATGTCATTTTGTCTTTATCTATAATGTTTATATTTAAATCTTATAAATATTTAGTATTTATTTTACTTTTATTTAAGTTATGTATGTTATTCCATATTATGTTTAATTAATTGTTGCATTTATTTATAAAATAAAATTCATAACAATTTTTACTTTTAAGAAAGAATAAAAAAAAGGCAGTTGAATATTTTGAATGTTCTCTCTTTTTTTAGTAAACATTTTTCAAAAAGATAAGACAGAAAATAATTTTAATATTTTTCCTTCTCTTAGTAAAACAATAAAAAAAATAAGAATAAAGTAAAATTTAAAAAAATAAAGATAAAAAGCTTAATTAAGATGACGGAATAAATTTAATATTCTTTCTTTCCTTAATTAAAATTTTTAATCAACAAAAAAAATTAAGATGGCAGAATATTTTTAATATTCTCCCTTCTCTTAGTAGACACTTTTTAGAAATCTAAGATGATAGAATATTTTTAATATTATCTTTTTTCTAAGTAAAAATGATAAATAAGGGTAAATTTAAAAAATTAAAATTTAAGGTTATTATATTTTTAGTAATTATTTTTTTATAAAAATTGTGGGGTGCCTAACACCTTCTCCACACATAATCAACCTTTTAATTTTGAAATCTTGAATTTTTTAGATGATCTATCACATTATTATTTGGATAGATGACGACTTTATTCTTTACATTCAACTTTTGAATAGCATCAATAGTTTAAAGACTTTGGAGATATTTTTTTTAGAGGGATTAAGCTATTAAAATATATGATCTTGAATTTATTTTGTTGATTTTATTTTAAATTATTTTCATTTAGTAAGGAATACCTTGTAAGTTTCGTTTTTGTCATAATTTTTTTTACTTAATGCTTTTTCATATACTATACATCCATATTATTTATTCCAAATGACCTCTGGATAGATGGATGTTCATAAAGGCTAAGCGTGGTGAATGCCACTTAATTGTATTGAAATATGTGGGACTTGGTATTGATTTATTCAATTAATATTAAAAAATGCATGATCCTAAGAAAAATATCTAATAGGCAATTACATATAGTGAGTGTATATAAGAAACCTACTTATAGAATAGCTAAACCATAAAATTACCTGTGAGGTTAAGAAACACATGTGTCTAGATAGAAAGAGCATTTGATTAATATTAATCATTCTTCTTTTTTCTTTGTTTACAAGGTTAAGAAGGTATGCTAATTTTTTCCCTTGTCATTTGTAATCATGGTTATAGATATTAACAAACTCTTTCTTACACTAAGATGAAAGAAAAATGTGTAAAAAAAATAATTCTTTGTTATTTTATTCTCACCCAAAATTTCAAGTTTAAACAATCTTTACAAATTGAAATTTTTTTTACTGCAATTATAAGGAAATTGTGCTTGAAAGATGAAAATCTATCTTTGTTACCTACCCTTAGTTTTCTCCTTGACTTAATCATGCAAAAAAAAGAGAAGCCAAAATTGATATGATCATTTACTTTATAAACAACATTTGAATAATTGAACTGTTGAGATATTTTTGGGATTTTTATCAATAAGTAAAATGTGCTAACATTTCTTATGATTTGACTTGTTTATATAAGAAAGGAGGATAATAAGCAAGTCTCTTTATGTTTTCAAAAATTCAAGAAATAAAATAAACACTGTTGTTATTTATATCTTAATATCCATCAGACTTTTCCTAAAACTTCCATTTCTAATTCCATTAATAAGATAAGCATTCGTGTTTTTAGTTGTCTCTTTATTCTTACACTTATATTCATTACTTTTTTTATCTATTGTCTTATTTTTATCTATTACCTTTCAATTATCTCTTTATTCTTTTATCCATATTCATTATTTTTATTCTTGTGCTATCTTTGACCTTTCTCCGCTTTATTGGTACAATAATTTGTTTTCTTACTCAAGTTGAATATTTGTAATTTTGCATATGATGTTATTTTTGAATCTAAATGTAACTAAAATGAATCTGTCTATGCTAAGAAAAATAAAGTGAATTAGAATCCTTTTTAGATTTAACTAAAATGTCAACAAGCAAAGTGTCTAAAATAAAATCCAATCAAATTGAGATAAATCTGGATACTTTTAAGAAACCTAAAAAGATAAAGATCAATAGTTAATTTAAGATGAAGAAAAATTTTTAATTGATCTTATATTAAGGATCTTTTGGCTTGATCTTAAGATAAAAAAGTTAGAAGAAAAAAGACTGAGACTTTGATGCTTAGGTTTTCAAGGAGACCATGTACTTATAATGGCAACCAACATTATCCATTTCAAATAAAAAGGTGCTAGAATATATATGGGCAATTTAAATTTGAATGAAGCTACCCAATAGATAATTTTCATTGTAATATAAAGAAAATATGCTGAAAAATAAAAAAACTAGAGGAATTAAGGCAATACTTTATTCTTTGGTATATGAGATAAGAATAATTTGATTCTTATTAGAATATATGATACAATTAGCTTGAGATTTTTTCAAAATTTGGTTTGAATGAAATAAAATAAATTATAAAGAGAGTTGATATAAGCTTTTCATTTGCCCTTTTATTATGTTAGAGTTATTACGAAAAAAAAGATTATAGATTCATTGATAAAAGGCTATTTTTCTTCCCAAACATTTAGCCCTATTTTGTCCACTTAAACAAATATTAGCCCATATTTTACCTATTTGAATTATGTCTAACTTAATCCCTTTCTAAGGGTACATAGGCATCTTAGCAATCAATTCAAACTCAGTCAAAATTTTGCCATAACTTATTTTTTTTCTCTCATATAGCTCAAACGCAAGAGGTAACCAAGCCAAGTCTAGTCAAACCTTTGACCCAATTTCTAGCTTGTTTCCTATTGGCCATAAACACAAGAGGAAGTAATTTGATAAAATAACCTCGGTCTAGCTCAAATGTGTTATTTTTTCTTAGTAAATAAACATGATATAAAGGCAAAGGTTGAAAAAAATAATACACACTTTTCAAAAAAGATCTATTCCCTAGAGTCCCTCTATGATAATTTTAGAATATATAAAGGACTCTATAATCCCTTCCTCTCTATCCTTACTTTAGTTTAACCTCCAACATTGCAAACCATTATCGTTTTAAGTATCTCAACAAAGCTAAATTAATTCTTGTTCACAAATTTTTATACTTGTCCGTAATGAGATGAGTTACTGTTATTAGTAGTCTTTCTCTTTTTTAATATAATTTCAAGTTCATACTCTTTTATAACCCCAAATGCCGAAGTCAGTTTATTCTAAATTAATACTTTTAATTTTAAAACCTTTTTTTAACTAGCCAATTAGAGAATCTTAGATCTTCAAAAAAGGGGAAAAATTAAAAAAATTAAGTTAAAAACCTAAAAGGACCGTCGAAATAAAACACTAGGATCATTATTAGTCTATATGGATAGATAGTAAAGATAGAATTTTTGTTGGGGTTCAACTTTAAAGAAGGAATATTTTGGATAGGAGGTAGTTTTAAGCAGGGATATCTAGTTACATACTAAGAAGGAAATTTTGAAGGAAAGTAGGAGCTTTATTTTTTCCAAATTTGAGTAGACTATTAAAGGATAATGTCAGTGAATCACTGTTCAATTAAATCTTGAATATTAAACTTCATCAAAATATAGAGATTTGTAAGTTTCTTAATGAGAAGTAGAACCCCAAGTTTACTGTGATTGTTTTGCAAAACAAATACCATACTAAATTCTTCTAATAAGAATATATTGATAATGTTCTATCAATAATTATTATTGATAATAAAGTTTGTCATTCAAGAAATTATGACTTCTATCTTTGTGCCTATACCAGATTGATTACTTGAGGTAAGATAGAAAGTTTTTCTTTGGAGTATATTTTGAAATTGAAAGTAGTTCTAAAGTTTCTATTTGGTATTTGTCTTAAGATTAAAAGTAGTTCTAAAGTTTCTTTCTAGAGTTTGAGACTGGAGACTATTTCAATCATTACTTCATTTAGGCAGAGAAATAAAATGACACTCTCTTGAAAGAAAACACATACTTCACTCATAATGTTACATTAATTTCAATCATTTCATTCTCTATTCAGGAAACCATTGATTTATACTATTAAACAAAATATTGATCATTTTAAATTTTGTTGACACTTTTTTTATAACCTATAAGGAATATTATTAATTTTATAAATCAAATGTTTGCTAACATAAGTAAACAGAACAAAGAAAATACTTTTCCAGCATGTTATAACTCTAAAACAAAGATTTCAAAATTTATCATAATAAGTTCATAAGTCTAGAAAAATTAAAAGTAAAAATAAAAATAGCCAATATCTTCTTATAAACTTAGCCAACAAAACATGACAAACCTAATGAAAGTAAGTCCTCTAAATTCCTTCTAATTCAATTGTTATCATTTAAAAAATCATTCAACATTTACTTTTAAGCATTCTATTTTGTATAACAAGTCAACCCATTTTGTCCATTGTATCTAAATTGCAATCACCTTTTATTGTGTGATATATGTCATACTTCAATTCCAATTGCCTTTCACTGTGCAACATAATACACGTTGTATTTTAATTCTAGTTTTATTTTATTGTATGATATAATACATGTCATGTTTCAATATCAGTCATCTTTTGTTGTGTGATATAATACATGTAGTATTTCAATTTTTATTATCTTTTGTCATATGATATAATACACGTCATATTTTAATTCTAATTGCCTTTTATTGTATATTATAATACACGTCGTATTTTAATTTCAGTTGCCATTCGTTATATGACACAATATACGTTGCATTTTACTTCTTTTTACCTTTCGTCATGTGGCACAATACATATTATATTTTAATTCAAGTTACTTTTCGTTGTATGGCACAATATAAATCATGTTTTAATTCTAATTGCCTTTTGCCGTGTGGTATAGTATACATCATGTCTCAATTTCAATCACCTTTCATCATATGACACAATGTACGTCATATTTTAATTCTCATCCTTTCATCATGTAGCACAATAAATATCGCATTTTAATTTTCATTACCTTTCATCATGTGGCATAATACATGTCATATTTTAATTATCTTTTATTATGCGACATATTATACATATATTTTAATTCAAGTTAACTTTCATCATGTGGCATAATACACGTCGTATTTTAATTCTCATTGCCTTTTATCTTGTGGTATAATACACATCATATTTTAATTTTAGTCACCTTTCATCATATGGCACAATACATGTTGTATTTTATTTTTAGTCACTTTTTATTATGCGACACAATACATGTTGTATTTTAATTTAAGTCGTCTTTTGTTGTGTGGCATAATACACGTCATATTTTAATTTTAATGTGGCACAATACAAGTTATACTCTAGTTGCTTTTCGTCTTATAGCATAAATATATTGTATTTTAATTTAAGTCATCTCTCATTGTGTGGCATAATACACATTGTATTTTAATTTTATATAGCATAATACACATTGTATTTTAATTAAAGTTAATTTTTATCGTGTGGCATAATAAACGTTGTATTTTAACTCTAACTACCTTTCATCATGCAATAGAATACACATCATATTTCAATTTAAGTCATCATTCATCGTGTGACACAATACACTTCGAATTTTAATTCTAGTTATTTTCATCATATGACATAAAACTTGATAGTTTTTAATTCTAGTTATACTCTTTACATGATTCATGACATAATAAATTTCAATTTAGTCTTTTTTTTTATCTTGGTAGAAATTTTCTTAGATCTCATCAAAATCAAAATTAGTTTATTTTTTTATCTTTACTTTCCTTTTCTTTGAAAAGAAAAGTAAAAAGAAGACAACTATCATAACTCAATTTTATCATGTTAATAAATTGTAAACTTTTTTTCATACTTTATTTACAAAACTAGAGATGCCAAATTTACGACAATGATATGTGGTTTAAATTTCAAATTATTTAATAATTTATTTGATAAATTCGTATCCTAACTTGACGTGCCAAATCTTGATAAGTATATGTCTATTTATTTTTAAGCTAATTTGACAAATTATTAAGTTAATTCTCAAATTTATGACAAAGTTAATAACAAATTTGGCAATAATATAAGTGTTTATTGTTTATTTTTTTCACTTTTATGTTTAATAGCCAAGCTACTTTTATAGATGTTATTGTTAATTTATCTTTTTTTATGATATAAAAAAGTATCATCCTTTTTCTTAATTCACAGAAATAAAAATAGTCTTAAACTATCCTATTAATGATTATTTATCTATTTTTGATATTTTAGTTCCCTCAAAATAATTGAGTTTTTTTTTTCTTTTATTTTCAAAAATGAATGAAATTCTGTCAAAATTATATGAGCGATTTCCTTTTTTTCAATAAATAGTTTAGTAAAATTTTATAAAACTAGAGTGAATATGTTAAAGATACTCATGAATAATGGTATCCCTCAAAACATAAGATAGTTAATTGAAATAAAAATTTAATTACATAGACAATTTTCTGAAGCATTTATTTCCTACTTAATTGGTTTAGGTAAGAGTTCTTACTCTAAAAAATGACAAGTAAAAAGATTACAAGTTTATTATAAATGTAAAAGATAGAATTATAATAAATAATATTGCTCTTTAAAAATAGTTTCCAATAATCGAGAGGATAAAATTTAATTTATTAAAAATAAATAGAATAAGGAGTCTTTGCATAATATTCTATTAACGATTGAGAAACTTTCTTGTCAATTAGTATAATGTGAGCTTATAAAATTATGAAAATTATTTTCAAATGAGCATGCGTGCCATAATATTAGAAATCTTATTATAAATTATTCTATTTGTCAATTTATAAAAAAAATTAAAAAAACAATCTATCTCTAACTCATAAAGGATGTTCAAGAAGTTTTTGAGTATAAAACTAGACAATATGTGAACTATTTTATACACATGTGTTTACTATTTTTATTTTTATTTTTTTTACTTTATTTAAATCATTTATCAATAGATAGGCTACTAACATAGGTATCATTATTGCTATATCTTTTACTATCTAAATATATATTTTTATTTTCTTTACTTATAAAGTTATTATTGTTTTAGTTGTTCTCTATTTTATAAATATGCATCATTATTTATTTTTTGCAAAGTCAAGTTTAGATACAAATAGAGAAAATTTTAGTTTGTTAACTTCAAAATATTTGTGTCTTTTATGGGACTAGCTTAGAAAAATATAAAGAGTTTATAAATAGTGCTAGTAATTTAGGTCAGATTTTAACTAAAAGAAAGATCCATTCAGTCTATAAGGGAGGTACTTTTAAATTAATGTAATATGTGTCAATAGTAGCATTTTAAGAGGCAATCACGTACATGGTATTATTCCTACAGTATTAACTTTATTAAATCTCATTGAAAAAATAATTAGAGAGGAATTAAAGGTGTCTTACATGCATGAATGTATTATAAGAATGATTTATGACTTTGACACCTTTAAATCCCTACCAGATGGTTTTGGTACTTTAAAAGATCTTTTTCAAGTTACTTCTTGGGCTTAATTGAATATCCACCAAAAATTTATTGGTTTGTTAAATGTTAAAATTTTTTTGACGACTTGTTATCTTTTTTAGATCATGCTGTAAAACAATAATTTATCTTACACTCAATCTAACAAATCTTAGTCTATGCTTGAACATTAAGTAGCTAATTGATAAAATATAAACCTTTATTTATGAATCAAATCTAAGGATAGCTCAAATAGAATAGTCAGTAAAAAGCAATAAAAAGTACGAAGTAGATATGATGCTCTGTCTATAATTTTTTCTTATGTTTGTTGCAGGTTTCTTATGAAAATTCTATCTTAGGTGATATCTCATATACTTTACTTTTTTCTATTAAGACTTTAAAAGCAATATCTTATCTTAAATGAAGTAGAAATAGTTTATATTAAATGATATTAGAATTGTAAGTATTATCATGTATTTATGTGTGCTAAAGTGTATTTTTTGTTATAAAAAAAGACAAGCATTCGACTTCTATATAGATGGTTGAGTAGAGGATCATTGCTTCTACTCTATTTGATCCTTGAGATGCATCCTAATAATTTTATTATCATTTACAACTAGTTTTTAAATTTATAGCAAGGTCCTGGTATTTGCAATTATTTTAATTATTCAAATTTATGAATTCTCATATTATTATTTGTTTCTTTACAAACCTGTTATACATGAGTTTTATAAGCCATTCTTATCACACATATAGTTTGACACATGATTATGAGTTGCAAGTTGAGAATTTCATATAATTTTATTTGACGATTTCATAGGCATTGACAAAAAGAAAGAAAAAAATAATTAAATATAAGCTTTATTGATAAGGATTAGGGATAAATTGTATTCTAGTGGTATACTTAGCTACACAGAACAAATCTTATATTAAAAAAAAGTTTAAAAATTAAATACAAGTATCATTGGTGAGTATAAGATATGAGATGTACTCTAGTGGCATACTTAGATATATAGAACAAGACTTGTATTTAAAAAAAATAAATAAATACAAGTATTGTTAGTGAGGGTTAAGGATGAGCTTTGCTTCAATGACATTCTTAACTATATAGAATAATTTTATATTTTAAAAAATAGTGATAATAAGCATTTATAGCATAGGAAGACTTATAGAGATGTCTTAACACTTAAGATCAACTATTTTAGGAGCCATTGATTGATAAACTAAGTTAAAGATTTAATTTTTAAAGCCAAAAGATATTAATTCTAATGAAATAATAAGAATGATTTTGGCTGATTAAGCCCTATAATTAACATGTCACTTTATATACAAAAAAAAAGGTTTATAAATTTCTTGTGGTTCATACTTTAAAATTCTTTTGCTAGAGAACTTATTTATTTAAAAATATCAAAGAAAAGTAAAATAATAAGTGCTTTGTATGTGAAATTTTATTTCAAATCGTTATCAAAGTTGTTATTTCTAGTAATAAGTCAGTTGTAGGTTGTCATTTGTATTTGAAAGTGTATTCTTAAAAAATTTAAATTTATTACACTCTTAGTATCAAAAAATATTATAATTTAAGTATATTTATAATTTTCAATTAAAAATTAACTTTGTTAGTAATTGCTATTTAATTTCTCTCTTTATGTGAGATTCGCTAAAAAAGCATAATTTTTTAATCAAAAAAGCTATTAGGATGATTCTTAATCCTATGAAAATCAAACTCAATGTGCCAAAACTTTTATATTTAGACTAACCATCAAATTAGACTCTAAATTGTGTTGTTGAAGCCATTCCATAAGCTCATTTGCTGTTCCAATCTAACCCAATCTAGTTTTAGTATTTTGTCTATGACTTTTGATAGAAATTTTAGATTCGTTTGACATAAATGGATGTTGAAAGCAAACTTAATAAGTTAAAACTTTTATGATTGGATTAACAATAGATTTTAACTCTATATTGCATTTTTGAAGTTATTTCACAAGCTTATTTGCTGTTCGGATTTAGCTTAACTTTGCTTTAGTATTTGCCTATAACTTTTGACAAAAATTTTAGATTTACTTAATACAAGTGTCTATAGAAATCTAATTTGATGCAATAAAATTTTTATGCTTAGACCAACTATCAATTTGTCTCTATATTGCACTTTTGAGGCTATTTTGCAGGCTTATCATAAGCCTATTTGCTATAATAGGTTAAAATCTTTAGGATTTTAGCCATATCTTTCCTAATACCTAGAGTTAGAATATGTACTTTATATGTATAAAAATTTAAGACAAAGATCTAGAAGTTTTATGTTCAAGTAGCAAGCAAATTTTAATAAATTTAACTCTGAAATTTTAGGTTAAATATTTGGTGCATGATTTAAGCAAAATTTTCAAGGTTAGGTGCATAATTGATCAAAATTATCAATAAATTTATTTAATATATTAACCACTTGGTAGCTATTATTAACAATTAATTTTCAAATTTTGCCTATAAATACCAAGTTATTTTACTCTTTAGGGATCAAGTTAGAAGAGAGAGAAAAAGTATAAGAGAAGTGTGAAAAATTGTAAGAGAAAAGAAAAAAACTTTAAAAGAATGTAAGCAAGAAATAAAAGAAAGTAAAAAAGAAGGGTTAGAATCTTCACTTTTATTTCTTTAAAATATATAATATATTTCTTCATTTTTGATAATAATATATTTTAGATTTTATTTAATTGTGGATAGTTTAATGTTATGTTGTTCAATCTCTTATTTTCTTATTTTTACTTTAATATAATTTTACTTTAACATATGCTCCATCTACTTTTATATTTGTTTAAGTGGGGTGTTCTTGTCCTCATTTATTCTTTAATTTATGCAAAAAATTTTATCTTTATAAGTTATTTATTTGTATGCAATTTAAATTCAGCACTATAATAGAGTATTTATGTCCCTATTCTTTTATTTGATTTATGTGAAAAATTTTATCTTTATAAATTATTTACTTTTATGTAATTTAAATTCAGTACTATAGTGAAATATTTATATTCCTATTTTCTTTTTAATTTATACAGAGAATTTTATCTCCATAAGTCATTTACTTTTTTATGCAATTTAAATTCAATATTATAGTGGGATGTGATATCTCTATTTGTTCTTCTTTAATTTATGTGAAAAATTTTATTTTTATAAATTATTTATTTTTATTCAATTTAAATTTAGAACTATAGTGAGATATTCATGTCCCTATTCGTTCTTCTTTAATTTATATGAAAAATTTTATCTCTAGAAGTCATTTATTTTTATCTAATTTAAATTCAGCACTATAGTGAGATGCTTATGTCTCTATTTTTTTAATTTATATGAGAAATTTAATCTCTATAATTTATTTATTTTTATGCATTTTAAATTTAATATTATAATAAATTATTCATATCACTATTTATTCTTTAATTTATATAGAGAATTTTATTTTCATAAATTATTTATTTTTATGCAATTTAAATTTAGCGTTATATTGAGATATTTATTTTCCTGTTTTTTCTTTAATTCATATTTTTTACATCGTCCAAAATTTGAACGTAAAAATGGAGTCGTTATCTATCCAAATAATAATGAGATAGATCACCTAAAAAAATTTAGATTCCAAGTCCAGGGGGTTGATTAAGTGTAGGAAAGGTGTTAGGCACCCTACAACTTCCAAAAAAACAGTTACCAAAAATATTGATCTTAAATTTTAATTTTTTAAAATTTACTCTTATTTACAATTTTTACTAAGAAAAGAGAGAATATTAAAAATATTCCGCCATCTTAGTTTTTTCAAAAATGTTGAGCTAAGAGAAGAGAGAATATTAAAAATATTCTGCCGTCTTAACTTTTTTCATTAGTTAAAAAATATTTAACTAAAAGAAAGGAGAATATTAAAAATATTCCGCCGTCCTAGTTAAATTTTTTTT
>JAWDEX010159705.1:0-18939 GCA_035221805.1 Trichilia hirta | reverse complement strand
CTCAGCCCTTGGATATATATTATTTCTCTGAAGATATCCAGACGTAATGTGGGGTCGGTCTTTCCAGTATAAGGCACGATTTGCTATATTTTGAACTTTTTGGGAATAGTCAATTCTATTATTTTCTTGGTGAATGGGGAATCACCATATCCATCCGTTTAAATCTTTTCATCCGTGCTCTTTAGCAAATTAGTTCTCACTTCTCCGATCCCGATTTCTTGTAATACTTTTCTGAGACAGGCTTTAATCATTTAGGGATTCGCAGATCAAATACTGTAATCTTGAGATCTGATTTTATCGAGTTGAGACCGCAAATTCACCGTGATGCACCTAGGTCTGGTGGGACTCCTTAGGTCTATTTTAGGACTGCATAGAGTGGCGAACATCATAGGTTTGTCATAGCCGTTCATCTCTACTCGTCACGTGCACCTGCCTTGCCCTTTTCTTTCTGCAAACTAGTGAATCGAACACTTTTAACAGTCGTTTTCTTAGGTAGGTGTCGAGCCATTTGTTTTCTTCCTCCCAGAAGACAGTCGGTTCCAAGCAATTTGCTGCTTTTCATCGTGCACATGTCGCCAAACCAACACTTGCAGCTTCGCCATCTCCTTTTTCAGCAATTAATTCTTATGCTCCAATTCTATAATCTTCTAATTATCAATCTCTTTTATACTTCTTGATCTATCGGCCTTTCTTTCATTGCCAGGACTCGCCTTCTTCAGCTCTGACAGTGACTCAGCTGGCTAGACCCTCAATCTAGTGAGCTAATACTTCATTCTCATATGATGATTCTGAAGTGCCCCCTTTTACTCCTGTGTGAAGGGGGACCCCCAGCTGCTTCTTTTTGCACTTTTCTGAAAAGGCGACTGCAAGTGTTTCCTATCATATCTACAAGGAACACTTTTAGAACTTCCTTCTGAGGCTTTTTGCTCATTTTTCACAGACGGCACCAACTGTTGATGCCCAAATTTTTCAGATAAGGAAGATTCAGCACATCACACAAGTTTATTATTGTTGTTGATGTAGAAACTCCTCAGACGCTATCGACCCAAGAGACTGGGCTTGAAAAAAGTTTGTGAGTGCAATAATTATCTCAACTGCTCAAAAGCGGCCCTCTAAAAGTTTCTAAGTCGGGAGAAAAATAAGGTCCAGCCGAAGAAGAAGAATCTGAATCCTATTACATGCATAGCCTTCGCCTTTTATAGAGCTTCTGTACGTGTGAGCACTGGAGAACAGGAGTTTGATTAGACAGGAGTAGGTATGGTGATTGGATCAATCTTTTCATCACTTTTCACCATTCCTTTACGTTAGGTCTGGCCTAATAATAAGTGCCTGTAACTTGTTGTGCACGGCGTTACCTAACATGACGAAATGCCTGAATAGTTATTTAACAGCGTAGTTATTGGTCCTATCCTCAAGTCTCATTTTTGAAAGAGGCATAGGGATCGTCTCGACAATCAAAAAAGGGTCATCTCGAAAATTTAAGTGTGTGCCGAAAAATCGAAACGATCATACTTATTATAAGTTTTTGATTAGTCGAGTCTAAAATTAAAAAACTTTAGACATAAATTAATCTCGAATCCGCAAATATCATCATCAGATCACTTATTTATTTCACCGTAACAACCCTCCATAATTTATCTTGACAAACTTACTTATTGCACGAAAGGTGTGTTTGGGAAAGCTAATTCTCAAGAACTTATACGAGATTAACTAGTAAAATATTTAAAAACTATTAGAATAAAAAGTACTAGATAATTTGAATCTTAAGGGTGTTTATTTATTTTTTTTTTTTTTAGCACTCTCAAACTCACCCTATAATTCACGATAAATGGAACCTTTAGACATTTTTTTTCTTTTGGTTTTCTAGAGGTTTAGGGTTTAATAATGGGAAAAGTCTTTAAATAGATCAAAATAATTTATTACATTAATATTTTTATATTTTATAATTATAGTTTTAAGAAAATGTACCAAAAATATCTCTAAATTTGCTTAATAACCAATACACATATATATTTTACAGGTTAACACCATCCTGTAAATAAAAAAAACTCGTTCAATCTTTGAGAACTATTTTTTTTTTTAAATTTTGAAATAGATTCTTTTTTTTTTTTTAAATATATATTTGAGTAAAATTTTTTAGCTATGATTGATCTCGAAGGGATCATATTATATACCCGACCAACGGAAAACATTTAACTTACAAAAATAGTATTGATGGTGGTCATGATCGTGAGCACCACGACAGCCGACCCAAGCCAAACAGCGATCCACAGAGGTTAGAATCGTAGAGGGAAAAAAGATTTCAGATTTTGAGAGTAGATAGATAGAAATCCATTTGAAAATGAATCAATTGTTACTTATTAATCACTTTGATTTTTAAATTTTCACATTTTATTATCACTATTTTATTCTCAAAAAATCAACAACCTTGTGTGATTTGAAGTAAGTTGTATGCTAATTAATTTTATATATTCTATCAAAATATTTTAATACAATAATACAGAGATAATAGTATAAAAAAATGACACCATAAAAAATCATGATATTGGACAAAATATCAAATAAAAATTATTTTGATTAGGTCATTAATAATTTTATTTGAAACTCGTTTTAATAATTAGAATTTCTCTAATCTTTTTCCAACCTTTATCATTACATTTGGCATTTGTTATTATGGTGTGACGAGTTTTAAGTCATAATTATTATGAGATAAAATTTTTAATATTAAATATTAATTAGTTAATAGAACAATATATATGACATAAAATATTAATATTATTTGTTGATTAAATATTAATTAATTCATTTTTCTACACTTTTTGTCATGTGAGATTGAATATATCTCAAAATACCTTAAATATATTTGTCGAAATGGGGCTCTTTGTTCCAGTATCATTTTATTTTTGATAAATATGAATATACTAACTGTATTAGTTAATTTAACATATTCGAATAACTCGCGGTTGTTCTTCTTCAGATTCTATTTTGTTGATGGACAATACCCATAAAAGAAAAAGGCACTTATAAGGTCATGATTGGAGGATAAGGATACGAGAGGAGGGCACTGACTTTCATTGCCAGTTAATCGACAATGGCTGTTCCGACAACGTCACCCATCTCCGCGCGATGATTCCCATCTTCGAAATTTTTGTTCCCTTCACTCGTGCTTCCGATTTATAACCAAGCTTCAACACTTTTATCGGTTGGTTGCTTGTAATTGTGTAATTACGTACTAGTATAATTATATAATTATGCAGTATTATATTTAATAGTATATTATGTAATTGCATAATTTAATTATAAAATCAATTATTTTAAATATAAAAATATTTAAAAAATAAAATTTAATTATTAATAAATTATTAAAATTAAAAATATATATATTATAGAATCATAAAATACAATATAATTTTTATATACATTATTTAAATTGTATATACTTAAAATGTATATTATATATAATAAATACATAATACATATTCAAAATATTTATTCATATTCGTTAAAAAAAAAAAAAAAAAAAAATTCATAAGGCTACCGTGGGAAGTCCATTACCGTAGCTCCAGAATTCAAATACCTCCACTCGCGTGGAATCAAACAACCAGCGTCTCGTAAAGATGGCGATGTCAACTCTTCAGAAACTCTCTTCCCAAGTCCACCGCCTCCCTTCGGTCACTCCGCTGTCCAAATCCCTAATCTTCCGCTCCTCCGCCACTACCACCACTGCAACCTCCTCCTCGGCTAGAGTCGCAGACAGAATTGTCAAGCTTTTCGCCATTGACGTCGACGGCCAGAAACGAACGATCGTCGGACTATGCGGTCAGACTCTCCTTAAAGCTCTTACCAACAAAGGACTGATCGATCCAGCCTCTCACCGATTAGAGGAGATAGACGCCTGCTCCGCCGAGTGTGAGGTCAGCATCGCCCAGGAATGGTTGAATAAGCTACCGCCTAGGTCGTACGAGGAAGAGTACGTCCTCAAGAGGAATTCTCGGGCTCGAGTTTTGAACAAGCATTCCAGGCTCGGGTGTCAGGTGGTGCTCACGCGCGATCTTGAAGGTATGGTCGTCGCCGTTCCCGAGCCCAAGCCTTGGGACATCCCGTAATTTTTAGGCTAAAAGGTCTCTTTTTTTTGGGTTTGGATATTAATAATTGAGAAAGTTTTGAACTTTGGTGCATGAGAACAATTTCATATGGTTTTGTTCAATGTGGCTTCTTGCTCTGTGAGCTCGACGGCCTTTCAAGTTTATGAATGTGGACGTGTTGAAAGTTAGTTCTTTTTGTCTTAATTTAGTTGCATTAACTTGGTGTGTCCTGTAATCTTCATCGGATTAAGGATGATATGTCATATGAGGATGTTGTATAATGTTGATTGAGGTTTAAGTTTCCGATATTGTTCAAGTTTTTAAAGTATTTTTTGTTGAGTGTGGCGAACCAATCACTGAAAATTTAGTCGGAATCATGCGATTATTTCCATCTGATTAGTCTCTGGGTAGGCTAGTTGATCTGTAATCGTGTGAATGGATAGTGATTTTGTATTGCTTATCTGGGATTGCTTCAGAATCTCGGGAAACCTAGTTTATATTGGAAGGCCTTAAGTGTAGATTTTAATTAGAATCCAGAGCGTGAGTATATGTAAATAGGAACTCTACTCAAATTGCTTGCAGTTAACAATTCCCTGTTAAATGCTGAATTTTCTTCAAGTTCTATGCAGCTGCCTCAGATAAGTAAAGCATGTTCATTTTGAACAAATGTTTTGCTCGGCATTAGCATTATGCCAGTCATTTTAACTGGAGAATCTACATAGCTGGATCCAAATTGTAGCACGGTGAAGCTAAGGATAAAGAAAGTATAGGAAAATGTAAATCCTTTTGAGTTATGGCAAAATGAATCCAAATTTATTGTTGTGTGGTGCCTTGATTTACCTCTGTTATTTCTGATTTGGCTAAGGTTCTGTCCTTTTGATTTATCATTGGTTCTCTTTTCTTTCAACTTTTATAATAGATTAGACTTTTCTTGTGGAGGTTAAAGATTATAATAATTTGTGTTAATTTACGTTGATACAAATTAACAGAACCTTCTAAAGTGCATGAACTATGATAATTTCCAAAACATGTGAAGCTGCTTTGGTTAACCTGAATTGGCTCTAAGATTATTCTTCTCCACATAGCATTTGCTCTTTGAGCTTAGTATTATTTCCTTGATTGAGCATTCTTTACATCTGTATGTTCCAAATTGTTTCACTCAGTATCTAGATGTTGTTTTGCCATCTAATCTTAAAATTTGTTTCAAGTATCTTACTTATTTTCTCTTTTCCAGTATTGCCAATTGTTTCTTGGTACTGTCAATTGTTTCTATACTAAAAGAATACCCATGGCTAGTTAATTAGAATTCTTACTATTCATGAACGCGTTAACGAGTCAATCTTTTTCTCTTTGTTTATCCACAGTCAAAGGCAGAAATGTTATGCCCTTGCTTGCATTCTAATTCCCATGTTGCCGCATATAAACTTTCATTTGAGATCATGCACTGATATGAATCACGTATAGTGAAACAGTCAAGGTTGCTCTTGGCTTAAATGTGCATACCTCTTAATAAAATATCCGAATTCTTGTAGACTATAGGTTTTACGATATACTTGGTTTGGAACATTTAGGGAAGAGATTATAGATGTACCTAATGAGCTCCGAAAAAATAAAAATACCCTTTTAACTTCATAATTTACTCGCTCTAACTAATAATATCTAGTCTAATTATTGGTGCTCGTGGTTTCATTTAGTAATATACACAAATTTCGTCCGTCCTTCAGGCCAAGGAAGAAGGCAAAAAGAATTTCAACATCGATTCTGTTTTTTGATTGTTCATGTCCTTGTTGTAAAATCTGTTCAAAGTAATGAATCATCACCACCAAATTTAAATATATATTATTTCTTAATTTTACAAATCGGCTATGAATGAAGTTGTCGGTTCAGAAGAAAACAGTAGATTTCAAATTGTCCTTCAAAACGGAGTGAATGAAGAAATAAGGAAAAAAAAAAATAGATCGAATTGACATTTGCAATGGTTTTTGATTTATGTCTCCAGACCATGTGCCCAATATGATGACTGATATGAAGTAAATAGATCATATAGACGAGTATGCTGGATTTTTGCTCTTGCAAACGAAGAAATTGCCTCAAACCATTCATATTTGTTTTTCAACGGTTTTGGGACAGAGTGCGTTTGCTAGGGATTCGTCCGAAAAAAATTTGATCAAAGAATAAAAAATGTGCCAGTAAGCAAAGGGCCTGAAAAGTCACCAAGAATCCTATTCAGGCGAGTGATACTGGACAATTTCATATAGCAAGTATATAAAATATTTGATTGACAGGATCGTTGTCGTTTCGAACCGATCAAGAAGCTGACTTGCTTTCAAAATCAAACGAATTCAAGTGATAAGACAGAAAGCATGGATGAAGTTCAACAACGAATGACGAACGACCAAGAAGATCAACCACATACTGAAGGATGCGTCCAGAGGTAGGAATTGTATTTATACAGACACAGCTAGGGTTAGGGTTAGGGTTGGGCTTGCCGGCACTCCTTTTTTTTTTTTTTTTTTTCATTTGGGCCATTTTCTGAATCTGAAATTCGGATTCAAGGCAAATCTATACGGGATGTTATAAGTCCAAAATGGTTGAAATTAACAAATTATCGGCTTAAAATTGCTATCATTTTACATATACATCTTTTTTCTAACTTAAATAATCAAAATTTTCTTCCCTCCTTTTTTTGGTATTGTTTTCCCATTCTTCCTTATAAACTAAACCAATATGTCTTTTAATTTTAATTTTTGAATAATTTTATTTATTAGCTGACTTATATATCAAAATAAGCTACCAACAAAATAATTCTGTTTAATCGCAAAAAAATATTATTATTGTTATAAAATTATTATATTAACATTCTTTTTGTAATTCTAAATAGGCAACCCGCTTTAGGGATTGGATTGACCAATTAAAATTAAATTCTAATTATTATATAACTTAATATTAAATAATAAATAATAAAATAATTTAACAATCAACACAATTAACAATGAGTGAAAGAGAAGAGTTATATGAAAACACTAGTCGTCTTAGTGAATTTAGACTTAAGGTAGAATTTTTTGGCATTATTTTGGTTTACTTGAAATTCATTCAAACTAATTGCTATAAAGAAAATTAAATTTTTTACACATTTAGAAAAAATTTTAGTCGGTCAAAATTAGACCAACAATCTTAAAAACTTTGCACTTTAGTTCAAAGTAATTTGCGTTTAGGTACTACAAATTTGATAATCTTACATTTTAGTCCTAAAAACTTTTAATTTTAATTTAGTTCTTAGAAGACAAATAATTTTATGCTTGTCATAACAATATTTTAACATATAAAGATTCACGTAAACTTGTGGCTTTTTCATCCTTCTTCAATGCACTGTTTAGCAAATTTCATTTAGGTTTGAATTTCTATTTTATTTTTACTCAAATAATAAATCTTTTATTATTATCAAAATATAAATTTGTATGTTTGTCTACACTTTTTTCAAAAAAATTTTAGATAAAATACATGTATTACTTTATCCATACTCTTATTCATTGAAATTTATATCTATCTATCTATCTATATATCAAGACTTTGTGAACTTCTTCTTCCCATGTTGTGTATCTTGCGGTAATTTTTCAATGCGTTTGCTTGCATTATTGGTCCAAGTGATCATGGAATACAAGGAGCTTAGCCGGGTTTTTCAAATTTTCCACAGAAACGAAGACGGGAAGATCACAAATAAGGAGCTTAGTGACTCGTTAGAGAACTTGGGTATCTTAATTCCGTACGGTAATTTGATTCAATTGATTGAAAAAATCGACTTGAATGGAGATGGAGTTGTTGACATAGAAGAGTTTGAAGGATTGTATTGGTCGATTATGGACGAGAGAGACGAGGAAGAAGGCATGAAACAAGCATTCAAAGTGTTCGATCAAAACGGAGATGGGTTTATAACAGTAGAAGAGTTGAGATCGGTTTTGGCATCGTTGGAGATGACAAAAGGAAGAGCTGTAGAAGCTTATAAGAGAATGATAAAGATTGTTGATTTGGATGGAGCTGGGATGGTGGATTTCAATGAGTTTAGGCTGATGATGAAATGTGAAGGATTTGTTGCATTAAGATGATTCGATTTTAATTTTAATGTTAGTGTCTCTACTGTATTTGGAAATAGAAATTGAATTGAAACGAGCCATGAATGATACCTGCATGCAGCAGGTTAAACACATTGCATTAATTCGTGTAGAAATTAATAATATACGTAGTGTTCTGTTCGTGGATTCATTTTGGTCAGATTAATGTTCATATTCAGTTTGTTGATTAGTAAACTTCTCATTATTTTCTACCTTAATTTGAGTAATGATTCAAAAAACATTTGGTCTTCTGTTTTATGACTGTTAATCTTTATACAAGTCACTAATGGCTCAAAGCCGAGCCGCATTTGTCCTAAGATTTTGAAGACTTTGGTACCATTTCTTATTTGTAGAATAATTTGATTTATACCTGGAGATATGCATGCATTAATTTTGAAGGACAAGCAAATCTCTCTTCTTCTTCTTCCTTTTTTATTTTTATTTTTATCTTTGTTTAAATTCCATCCTTTCGTTTAAGAAAGATTATAAAGTAAAATATGGAGTAAGAAGCTAGGATCCCCTCCAATCCATATGTCTTCATCTACTCAAAGAGAAACAAAATTTAGAGGGGTTCCAAATTTTGAAAGAGTTTTAATATGTTAAATAATAATAATAATAATAATAAAATAGTATTAAAGATACAGATTTTTTATATTATTCTTGTATATAAATTATTAACACATATTATTTATTGTTAATAAAAATATAGATTAATACAATTATATAAATAATATGAACTAAACAACAACAAATACTATTATATCAAATTAATTTATATAAAAAATTTATATTTTTAATATTATGCTAACACCACTCAATAAAAATATTATCTCATGTTCAAATTTATAAATTTTTTGGAGTCCTATCATTCTCTATCATAAAAATGCGCTAATATTTATGGAAGGGATTTAAACAAATTCACTTGTATTTAGAAACCATTAAAAAAAAAATCCTAAAATTAATTTATTTTAACAAATTGAATTGTCTTTTCGAGTCGATTGAAAAAAAAAAAAAATGAAAAGCCTAATATCAATTTATTTTAGTCATTTTATTTTGTCTAGGGAGTCGAGCATGAAAAATATTGTACGTCTATGAGGTGTTTGTCAAAAGTTCGCTCGACAACGGGGAAATATGTTTACCCTTTTATGTAAGCTGGGCTGAACCGGGGGAGCTATACTGAGACGGGCTCAGCCGATTTCAGAGACGTACAAAGGGAAGGACCGGCGCAAGTACAAAGCGCCAATTTAGAGACAAGGGACGAGAGTTAGAGAGAAAATGGTGCGATGGGCTTTTGTTTCTTCAGCGTCAATGGCTCTTCGTAAATCGAATCGGCTTAAGATTCTATTTTCTAACTCCATGTTAAATCCTTCTTTTTCTATTAAGTACCCTCCTCGCAGAAACAGGTACTTCTCTTCCAACTCTGACTTTCATTGCTTTCTTGTCTGGATTGTCTTTAAATTTCGATCTTTTTCTAGCCAATCTGAGGAAATAACTTGTTGGATTGCAGTAGGTTTTACGATTATTCGGATTAAATTAATGTTAACCTTCTGATTTTGTTCATTAAGTTTCAAATTCATATTGAATCTATATTCTATTAGAAAAGAACTTGTACGAAACGGAACTCATATTGCAGTAGCTTGGTTGATGTTATGTGCAAGGCTTTTGGTCAGGAATCTGCTTTTGGACCATTCTGTATTTTAAAAATCTTTCCCTTAGAGAGGCAGCGTCTATGGATTCATTCAACTCCTTGTCTGAATTCTATTGACAAAGTTGTGGTGCAAAAGAACCATCCTGAGACAGGCACGTCTGCTGATGGTGCTGGTGTTGCTAAAGTCAAGAGGAAAAAACTCAAGGGAAAGCGGGCAGTTGTAAGGTGGTTAAAGTTCTTTAGGTTTAATAAGAAGAAAGAATATGAAAGGATGACGGCGGGAGAAAAACTTTTGTTCAAATTAAGAAAGGCAAGTGTGGATTTTATTTTTAGTTATATATTAGAAGAAATTATAGCAATTCTCTTAATAAACTTTGAATTGAATTGGTCAGAAAAAAATAAGCATATAATGAAGTCGATGCTTTTATCTTTCATTGGTAAATTCTGATTGATTCATTTGAAATTTTGTTTTCATGTTTTAAGTTGTTTAACTTCTATTCTACTACTTTCTCTTTTCCAGGCTCGGAAGAAAGAGGAAAGGTACGTTGAAGCATTGAAAAAGATTGAACCTAAGGAATCTTCAGAAGCAACCCACGATCCAGAGATATTAACGCCAGAAGAGCATTTCTTCTTTCTAAAGATGGGCCTCAAGTGTAAGAATTACGTTCCGGTTGGAAGAAGGGGAATATACCAGGGTGTTATTCTGAACATGCACCTGCATTGGAAGAAACATCAAACTCTGCAGGTGGTGGTAAAGACATTCTCGGCAGAGGAGGTTAAGGAGATTGCTGCTGAGCTAGCAAGATTGACTGGTGGCATTGTTCTTGACATTCACGAAGAAAACAAGATAATTATGTACAGAGGGAAGAATTATTCTCAACCCCCAACGGAGATAATGTCGCCTAGGGTCACACTCTCTAGAAAGAAGGTTTTATTTTTCCTTCTACCTTGTTCCACCTTGACATTTGTGAAATCAAGGACACTCAATTATCTTGTACAGTACTATTCTTAGCTGCATATACAAATTCTATGAGGAAGAACCAAAGGCTGTGCTGCTTCTCAGTGCATTTTTAAGTACATGAAGGTTTATTTTTGTCTTGTGTTGTTGAAATCTTTTTGAAAAATGGAAGTTAGTAATATCACTTTGAATGCAGTTCCTGATATGCTTCATTAGATGGGAGGACACAAAAGTGTAGGCATGTAACACAGATAAGCATTCACACAAACGCACACGAGTAAATGAATGAAATTTAATTCTGTCTTTTGTTAGCTGTTGTGTGGAATGTCATCATTCTTTTCAAAAAGGTCTAAAGCCATTTTTATTTATTCTATCTTCCAAAGTTTTCCGTATGATATCCTGAAGTTCCATTTTGATTTCAATTACAGGCTTTGGATAAATCCAAATATAGGGATGGCCTTCGTGCCGTAAGGAAATATATTCCAAGACTTGAGCAGGAACTCGAGTTGCTTCGTGCACGGGCTCAAAGAAGAGTTGAAAATACATCTGAAGCAGTAGAAGATACCCAAAACAATGGAATAGATAATGACTCTGGAGACACTCCAAGCATGAAGGAATGTTCTGAACATGATCCGACAACTGATTCATTTTTGGAATCAGATTCTGAAGATTTATCGGATCTTTTTGAGACTGACTCTGAGATTGAAACTGAGGAGAAGGCTAAGAGATCTCTTTATTTGGACGAGTTTGAAAAACTTCCATTGGAAAGTGACAAAGAACATGAATGCTTTGGGGAACACCTCCGACAAATATCTATGGACTCGAGGAATGCCAAATTTATGGAGAAAGATGGTGACTCACCAGACTTTGACGAAGTTGATAAGATGTTTCTACGTGCAGCTTCACTTTTAAAGAAAAATAAGAGGTAGGACATTTACAAATCAATAGGTGGTAGTAAGTGAGTTCCAGATGGATGTTAACGCTACTTTTTGCCTCCCCTTTGATAGTAGTATTTTGCGACAAGGCCAATATTTTTTGGTACATAAATTGTGATTATCAGCAATTTTTAAGGTACATTTTGAATGAATCGTTCCATATTTCTTTTCCTTTATTCCTCTCATCCCTGCTTCAGGGCATTTCCAGCCACGGCTTTTGAATATTTCTAACTGAATCCATGTTTTCATCCCCTTGAATCTCAAGCAGACGACAACAGAATTTGTTTCCAAAAAACTGATCAATGAAACAAAAAACAATTTCTTTTAATTTCAATTGCACGTCGCATTATTCCCATACAGTCGATTACAATCACACAAATTACACAAGTGCTCTCCAATGTTGAGCTCGGGTACGTACGAACGATAAAATCAGCAAAATCGCCAATAAGGTGATCTGAAAATAGAAAAGAAAGAGATGTACAGTATTCTACACGCCTATGCTGGGGTTAAAATGTAAACTAAACTTGTCTGAAATCTGTGTCTTACGGTAGCTCATCTTCTAGTTCTCTTATGTTCTTCACTATTTCTTGAACTCTTCCTGACAGGTGGTCAGTATGTTCCTCAACGACTCTCAACACCACGCCCAATTGTTCCTGGTATGCTGCGCAAAGGCGCTTACATCGTTGTTTCTCATTGTTTAGCTCTATGGTCAGTTGCCGTATTCTCCGATCCTTTTCATCCTGTAGAACACAATATTGGTAAAATCAGAGAAACGTTAATCAAAGTGGTTGATATTTCTGGTCCTATAGGAATGGGTACAAGCTGTAAAACTGGAAATTAGTCAATTGGCAAACTGTACTAGGGTTAAATTGGTAACAAATGTTGACATGAAAAGTCCACAATATATTCAAAATTACTATTCAATAAATTTTACAATCACCTTTGATCCCAATTTAAACAGCTTAGATCATCTGAAAGACTAAATGTCAAACAGTAGATATGTAATAGACAGCTGAGTAGAGAGTGATATAAAACATACTAAAATCCAGTCGATATGAAAGAGAGATAACTTACCTCACTAATCAAATTTTTTACAGAACCTCGCCACGGTACTTTACTAGGAGACATTAGTTCGTGATTGTGCTCTTTTATTAACTTCGTGACAACCCACTTATCTCCATCTCTAAAAGCTAGCCTCAACATCACCGGACAGCCTTCTCGGGTTATGGGTGGCTGAGGAAGAACTCTGTCTTTCCTGTACATGTATTTCTTTTCACGGAAACCTTCTTTTGAACAAACAAAATCTTGACCGATAACCATATTATTTATTCGTGAACGCCTGTTATGATGGATCCGAATGGCAAAACCCGTCCGCCTGCCATAAGCAACATAAAATTCTCGAGCATCATCTCTTGACTTGAACTCCATACCAATGTATGGTTCCACAACATCCGCTATAGAGGGTAGACTTTCAAAAGACTGTTTTAAGATTTTATCAACTTCACCTGTACACAAATCAATATTTTTTGGAAGATCATCGTCAGCCAAGTCATGCTCATCATACCCTGCAAGTTGCAAACACCTTCCGCTTTCATCCGAATCAATGGCTTGACTAGATGTACTCTCCATTTTGCTCACAAATTAGACATTACACAAACCGTTTATCCATAATAACTGCAAAGCATGAATCCTTAATCAAATAATTCATTGTCAGCTCTCTATCAAATAAAAAGTAACATGGAAAATTTGCATTGACCCACATGATTAAACTAAAAGATAGTACGACTACATGATAACTGACAGTAGAAATGTAGAAGCAAGACAAATTTACAGAGTTACAATACTTAAAAAGAGCTAAAGTAAACACAACCTTACAATGGCAAGTTTACAACCCAATTACACATTCTCGTAATACCTAATTTAAGGCATCGTATAAAGCAAAGTCAAACGTTTTCAAACCACAATGAACAGAATTTACTAGACTGAAAAAACGCGAAAAAGAAAAACTCATATTTTTCTTCAAGCCAAAATGAACAGAGATTTTCAACTATTCGAGAATGGATTAATAAGCCAGTTTTCCTGTCAAACAGATATTTTGTATAAAATTTAAACAGAATTCCTAACAAATGAATGAAACCCTGAATTAAATCAAAGCGGCAAAACATATAAAGGTCCCACTAAGAATTTTTATTGCATTTTCGCCCGTTTTGTGTACATTCAAATATGAATTACCAAAAATAAGAATAAAATTACTTTTAAAGTCGAGTGCTGACGGACTTACTGAGAGTAGGAGAGCCAGAAACCATAGGAGAGGAGAGGCGTCATCTGTGACATGAACATGATGGATGCGAGATGTATCCTATCACACCTTCTTTTTTTCGGTTCGGATTATCGGCCCAACTCTTTTTTGGGCCTCAGATAGGAGGTCGGAGGCCCGGATAATTTGCTCTTGTAGTTTTATAAACTACAAGTCGGTTACTTTAGTAGAAATAATACGACACGTCGTTCATCTCCAATTTAGTACAGTGCTCGGCGCTCTGACCCCACTTTTCCTTTTGTCCGAAATTGAAGATCTTTGCTCGCCTTTAAACCAGCTTTTAACATACCGAGTTTAATCCAGTAAATTCTGTCTTTTTTTGTCCTTTTTGTTGGAAGGTTTAATTTTTAACAGAAATATGCAACATAAATGATTTTGTTTTAGAATTTTTTGTGGTTTTGTGTTGCAGCGAATTTAGACGCTGAAGCTGGAACAGTTGAAGTTCGTCTAGAAGGTATTTAATTGCATTCCAAGGAGGAGGAGGAGGAGGAGGAGGAAGCCCAATTAAAGAACCATATGTGAGTGTGGAGTTCGAATCAGAAGAATATGTGAAGGAATTCTACGATGAATATTCAAGACGTGTTGGTTTTGTAATGCGTATAGACCAGTACCGTCGTTCTGGGATTGATAAGAGAACACTTTCCGCGGACTTTCATGTAATAAACAAGGGTTTTATGCGAAAGCAAGGGATGTTTTTGGACCGGTTAGGAAGCCAAGAACTAGTTCAAGAGGAGGCTGCAAAGCAACGACGTCGGTCAAATCTGATAAATCTGGAAAATGGTTTGTTACTAGATTTGTTAAAGTTCATACTCATCCTTTGATTGTTTCATCTATCCGTTCGTTTTTTCCAAATACAAGGGTGAGTTTACTTTATTTATGTTATTTTCAGTAAAGAAATTCAGTAGCTACTTCCCTTTTTCGTTGATGTTGCTAGTTAATGTTATCACTTAAGTTGACAATTTCTTTGATATTGTATGCAATCATAGATTCATAGTGCTTTGTTCTTGAAGTTTGGTCTCTTGTGTAAGAAATAGGTTTTGATGTTTTTGAAGTAAATTAAGGATCTAGGATTTCACGAGTGCTGCAAATATTGTGTTGGTCATCTAGTAATGATGCTGATTCAAATTGACACTAATAATTTCGGTATTTGATTTAATAATGTAGTGGTTTAGGAATTGAAAAACACGGTCGAGAATCATTTATCTTTGGCATCTGAGAGCAAGTAACTCTTTCAATTTCTGAATGGTGACATTTGTTTTCGAGGAGAATGCAAGACTTGTGGCAACAGTCCTGGAGCCTTGAATTTACTCAGTGCCCTCTGTTACCCATATCCTTCATATCCTAGTTCTTAACTCTTACCCAGCAAGAGAAAACACTTGAATCTTTGTAGCAGAGAGCTCCTTTTCATTCGTACATTTTTGTCACCCTTGGAATTTGTTTCTTTTTCATTTTGGCAACTTTGAGAAACAAATTTTAACTAACTGGCATCTGCCCGCGAAATTACTTGCAAGCCATGAATATTTGAGTAATCTGCCTCATTTGAATATATTTACTTCACTGGAAACTGACAAATGATTTATTTGACATTTTTGTGAATTTTTCTTTTGTAGGATAATAAGAATAGAAGGATTCAGGAACTCACTATAGAGCTGGAACATCAGGATCAATTGTGTGAACTATATCGAGGACTACTAATTAGGTTGTTGAATAATTTTGAAGAGCAAACAGAACAATTGTCGAGGAAAGTCTAAGTTATTGTAAAATGTGCGAGAGAATTTGAGAGTGATGAACGAAAGCTTTCACATAATCAACAGACCTGGCAGTTGATGTAAAAAATTTGTGCGCCATATTTAGTTGAGCTTATGTGTATCAATTGTAATGGTAGAAAGAAAAAGACCACTATTTAGTTGAGCTTATGTTCTCTTTTTAACATTTTTTTCTCCACTTCAATACTTCAAATCTCTATATCTTCATATACACTTTTACCCATTTTTTCTTTTCATCTTTTATAAAAATCACTCAAATCACAAGATTTATTACAAATGTTAATATTTTATAGTTGATTTTTTTAATTTTATAAAGAAGATTGTTTGTGTGTCAAAAATAAATGCATAAATAGGCAAAGTATAAATAAAAATTATTAAATAGGGTGTGTTTTTGTCACTAGCATGTATTTAAGTGTGATTGAATTAGAAAATGAAAAATAGTAGAGGTTGAAAATAATCTATGCCTCACTTTAGAATTCATTGTCGTAGAAATTAGCAGTGAAGTTTTGAGCTAGTTGACAGACAAGGCAAACTTTCAACTCGAAAGTATAGTACTTTGAACATGAAGAATTTATTCATGCTGGAAAGTTACACTTTGATGCATAAAAGATTTGTTCATGCTTGAAAGTGTAACAAATATCTTCTTGCTCAAAAATGCGACTTTCTAGTATAAACAAATTCTTCATGCTTGAAACAACTGTACTTTCAAGTATTAACATTTGCTTTTATCATTTTTTTTTTCTTTTACGACGAGGAAACTCCT
Source organism: Trichilia hirta (assembly GCA_035221805.1). NCBI lineage: Eukaryota > Viridiplantae > Streptophyta > Magnoliopsida > Sapindales > Meliaceae > Trichilia > Trichilia hirta. Next base: position 2,358 of record JAWDEX010159705.1, on the reverse strand, counting down.
ATACTCAACTATTATTGTGGTGGTCGGTCATACACAGGTCAGGCACTCACTTTTTTGGGGTATGTGTTCGCAGATCACACAGCATCTATCCTGAATCAATTAAGATCATGTATAGGGACTATACTGCAGTGGTACCAAGTATAGGATAAAATTCCGGCTACACCAGGCTCTTACACCTGAATGTACTCTAAGAAGTTTGAATCTAGAACCAGCACAAATATCCTCTTAAGATAAAATTATTCGACTACACCCAGTGGGTGCGCTTTTATTATTTAATTTGCTAAAAACATCACTTTCGATTTTTATAAGGATGAACTCTAAAATGATGCACAAATCGTCTTCAACCTTTGTCATTTCTCATTTTCTAATTTAACTCCTTACCAAATACATATTAACAACAAAAGCACATCTTATTTAACAACTTTCATCTATATTTCATTACTTATGCATTTATTTCTCATATACAAATAATCTTCTTTATAAAATTAAAGAAAATCAACTATAAAAACATTAACATTTGTAATAAAGCTTGTATTTTGATTGATTTTTATAAAATATGGGTAGGAAAAATGAATACAAGTATACGAAGATATAAAGATTTGAAGATATTAGAAGTATTTGTTAAAAGGTGGTCACGAAGGATATTTTGATTTGAAAATAGTGAAAGTATTTATTTTTAAATGAAATTTTGTTACATAGTAATTTTTGAATTTCTAACAGTAAATAGTGGGTATTTTTGGTTAAAACCCTTATATATTTGACAAAATAATTAAATATAATAAATTATAATTAAATTAATAATTAAAAATAACAAATAAATAAGAATAAACATTAAAAATTTTACCTTTGGATTAGTATTTGATAAATTTATTTTATTAAAAGTTCTTATGAACATAAAATTAAAAATTAAAATTTTTTATATCATAAAATATTATAATTGTTCTATTTATTTAACGAGTTTAATATGAATATTTCATAATATGATTTTTAAAGTTTAGATTAATAAAATTGATTTTGAAATACTATAAATCATGAACAAATTATAAATTATGTTTTTAGTTTAGTCTAAATTATTAAATATGGTATATTTGGAAAAAAAAGTAGATAAGACAAATTATAATTAAAATTATCAATTAAAAATAAAAGTGGATAAATATAAGTATTGAAAATTTAAAATATTTTTATTTTTTAAAAAATAACTGAATAACCTTTTTATTTCATATAGTCCTAAAGACTATATTTAATAATTCATTAATTTAAAAAAGAATTATTTGATATAAATAAATATATAATTTATTAATTTTATTGAAAAATTTATATGATAAAAATTAATATTTTTATATTTAATGAAGAAAGATTTGTTATTTTTTTAAACTATAAGAATATTTTCCATAAACATTATGATAAGGGAGAAGTGATATTTCAATAAATTATATGGGATGACTTATATAATAAAAATTAAAAATTTATATGATATAAATAAGAGACTTATATAATAAAATTAATATTTTTATATTTAGTGAAAGATATTTATTATTTTCTTGAATTATATGAGTATTTGTTATAAATATTTTTTTATAAAAGATAAGTGATATTTTACTATTTATTATAAATATTCTGATAAAAAAGTAAGTGATCAAAAAGTCATATGAGAATTTTTGTAATAAATTTTTGGGAAATAATCAAAATTAATCACTGTTTAAGATTCGAATTTAAAGATATTCACTGTTTAAAATTTTAATTAATAATAACCCATATTACTACTTATAAGACGAAATTACCCTCATGTTAAATTTTAACTGACAAAAATATCTCTAAACGTTAAAAATTCTAAAATTACTTAAACCCTAAAAAAATGACTTTTAACTTTGAAAAATAATCAAAATTGACCACTATTCAAAGTTTGAATTCAAAATTATCCATTGTTTAAAGTTTCAATCAATAATAACCCATATTACTGTTTTCAGAAGAAAATATCCTCAATTAAAAAATATTTAGAATAAAATTTATCTTTATTTAACTATTATTTCACATAAACTTATTTTCGAATTCTCTTAATCTACCGGCGCATATCAGAAATTTGAAGAATAAATTGAGGTTTGTTTTTTTAATTTCTGCGAATATATTGATTATTATTAATACATTGTGTTTGAAAATAAATTATTGTTATTGATGAGTTCTGATGAATGTGAATGAGAATTAATGAACTAAAATGAATAATGACAATTTAATTTGAGTTTATTGTTGACAAATTAATTGAATATGTTTGCTTGTGAAAAATTAGGGAGGGATATTAAACGAAAATAAACGTGAAAAAATTGTACTAGTAAAAATATATATAAAGTGCCGAAGAACACT
>JAWDEX010159665.1:0-18953 GCA_035221805.1 Trichilia hirta | reverse complement strand
CGAAGATAATTTTATTATTTAATTGTTAAAAATTTAATTATTTATTATTTGAATTTAGATATTTATTTATTTTGTATAGTTATTCATATTCATATTTATTTATTTATTTATAGATTAAAATGTAAGACTTATAAATTTTATTTAAAAAAAATAAGGACTAAATTGTAAAAGTTATAAAAAATTTTTTTTATTTTTATTTAAAATTTAAAATTTAAAAATAAGACCAATAACCGATTTGAATTAAATACCAATTCAGTTAAAACAGGGATCGACTTTTCGGTTCCTTATTAAAATCGGACTGAATTTGGACTAAAAAAATTTAGATATAATTTTAATTAGAATAGATACCCGTTTGATAAAAAAAAACCGGTAGCTGATCCTCTTTGAGCTCCACTATAAAATAATGACGCCATAATTACCAGGAAAAACAGACTTGTCTGTTTATATCATTTCTTATTTATAATTTCTTTTAAAACAAAAAAAGGGTACCGTTTTTCAAACAATTAGGTAAATATAGTTGGAATAATTTGACTCTGTTTTTTTCCCTTTGCAGTTTTTTCCTTGGTCATACGTTTTGAGTATTACAGTTGTCATCCTTGTTAAACACGTTCCATCGTCCATTGAATCGTAACGGTTACCGGCGGAACAACAAGATCTGCTGAATATTGGTGAAAGACTCCTCAACTACTGAAAAAAAAGGCGTCAGTTTCGTCATAGATTAGAACATGGAATCGTCGCCACGCAGCAATTTGGCTGAATCGCAAATCCAATAAGAAAAATTGGCTGATCGCCCATTAATCACTATCCGAGTATACCCACAAATGATATTGAAGCTGCTAGAACTGAACATAAATGTGTCGCCCATTCAAGTGACAGTACAACTCCGGACAATAACCAGCGAGTGAACTCTGCAATTGGTGCCCATTTGTTTTCCCTCACTGAAAACAGATTATTGTTTCCCAAAAATTTAACTGTATGAAGATTTATGACAAAAATAATTTTTATAAAGCAGGTTCCACAAATTTAGACTTGTTTCTTTATATCATTTTTTATTGTATTTCAAATTGGATCTTTATATCAATTTAAATTTAAATAGAAAAAAGGCACCGTTTTCCAAACTAATGAGCGTCTGCTTTCACTGTATGTGGTTGTAGAAATAAAAACTAACATCGTTAAATATTAAATGTTAGTTAAAAATGTGTAGGTCCTGTAAAAAATTAAAGTTAAATGTATTATTAAATATATTTTATAATTTTTTCCTAAATTAAGTAAAATTCAGCAACACCAAACATGTCAAAGTCTACATACTTTTCTTTTCTTTACAAATCTTAAATAATTTTTAAAAGCACACAAAAGGAGAGAAGACGCGAAGAAGAGGACTCGATTGGGACGAGAGAAAGCTATAACAATATTGGCTTATATAAGGAAAACAAGATCCTCCCACTCTGTCCATCAAAATAATACAGAAGAACTTTTTATTTTCTAAAACATTATGGGGTTACCCTTGTGTTTCTTCACACTTATGCGGTTACTTCTTTCTCTCTTATTATTTCACTCTATAGCACTTCTTGCTCACGTCCCTTCTTCTAAAAAGTCACTTTGTCATGACGATGAGCGTGCTGCTTTGTTGCAGTTCAAGGAAAGCCTCATTGTTAGTGAGGATCCCTTTAATTTTATGCTTGACGATCCATGTGATCCTAAGTCTACTTCATGGAAGCTGGAAGAAGGAAATATTGATTGCTGCTCATGGAATGGTGTCAAATGCAATGAAAAAACTGGTTATGTCATTAAGCTTGACCTCTCCACTAGCTGTCTCTATGGCTCTATCAACTCAAATAATAGCCTTTTCCGCCTTGTACATCTAGAGTGGCTCAATCTTGCTTTCAATAATTTCAATTACTCTGAAATCCCTTCTGCAATCATCAACTTTTCCGAGCTATCATACTTGAATCTCTCTGGTTCGTTGTTCTCTGGTCAAATACCGTTGGAAATCCTCGAGCTCTCCAACTTGGTGTCCTTGGATTTATCTTGGAATTTAGGTTTTGAACTCCAAAAGCCAAGTCTAGAAAATCTACTTGAAAAGTTAAGTAACTTGAAACAACTTAACCTTGATCAAGTTATAATTGCTTCTTCAATACCTCATAACTTGGCGAATTTATCTAATTCTTTGACATTCTTATCTCTTCAAGGCTGCCAATTGCAAGGTAAATACATTCTCATTTATTTTCTTATTGATATGCTATGCCATCTCTGTGTTTCATTGGTTTTTGATGATTTTCTGTTTACTTTTCAGGAAATATTCCCTCTTCAATTGGTAATCTAACAAATCTCATCCACTTAGACCTTTCACACAATGAATTAATGAGTGAGTTGCCTGCTTCCATTGGAAATCTTGCTTCTTTGAAAAATCTTGTCCTTTCATATAATAATCTTTCGAGCGGGCTACCTACTTCCATAGGAAATCTTGCTTCTTTAAGAGACTTAGACCTTTCATTTAATGAACTTTCGGGTGAGTTACCTACTTCCGTTGCAAATCTTACCCAGTTACATTTTATGGTACTTTCATTTAACGAGTTTTCTGGTGAATTGCCTGCTTCCATTAGAAATATCAAATCATTGGAAAAATTGGATCTCTCTTGCTGCAATTTCTCTGGTCAAATCCCATCATCACTCAGTAATCTTACCCAGCTCAGCTTTCTAGATCTTTCTTTGAATAACTTCAGTGGCGTCATAGACCTAGATTTGCTTCTTTTGGGGCTAAAAAATGTATATTATTTAGCTCTCTCGTCAAACAAATTGTCGTTGTGTACCAAAACCTATATCAATACCACCTCTCATAACTTTTCAACCGTCAAATTACGCTCTTGCAACATTACCAAGTTTCCAAATTTCTTAAAACACCAACATCATTTGCAGGAACTTGACCTTTCCTCGAACAAAATCCAAGGCAATATACCCAAATGGTTGCTAAACACAAGTGTACAGAGTATGAAGTACTTGAACCTTTCTCGAAACTTTTTAACCGGATTTGATGATCAACATCCAATTGTTCTTTCAAGGAGCAATGATCTATTCACTTTAGATCTTCGCTTCAATAATCTGCAAGGACTACTCCCAGTTCCGCCTACCCAAGTGAAATACTATCTAGTCTCATACAACAGCCTGACAGGGAAAATTCCAACATGGGTGTGCAAGTTAAATAGTCTTTGGGTTCTTGATTTGTCTTTCAATAACTTAAGTGGTGAGCTTCCTCAATGTATGGGGAATGTTAGTGATCAACTCAGGGTACTACAACTGAGAAGCAACAAGTTTTTTGGAAGCATTCCTCAAACCTTTATGAATGGGTCATCTCTGAGGATGATTGATTTAAACAATAACCTATTTCAGGGAAGAATTCCAAGATCATTGGCCAATTGCAGAATGTTAGAATTTCTTGATCTTGGGAAGAACCAAATTAGTGATACTTTTCCCTCTTGGCTAGGAACTCTTCCAAACTTAAATGTTCTCATTTTGCATTCCAATAGACTACATGGTACAATAAGAAAAACTGAAATAGGTTGTGGATTTCCTAAACTTCGCATAATTGACCTCTCTGTTAATCAATTAACTGGTAAGCTTCCGTCGGAACCCTTTTGTTGTTGGAATGGCATGAAGGTAGTCAACAAAAATCAGCTAAATTATATGCAAGAGGATATATTATCTCCATCCATAAAAATTTTCAAGGAAGAAGGTTTGGATATCATGATTACTCGCTGACAATCAGTGACAAGGGCCAAATGTCGGAATATGAAAAGATCTCAAATATCCATGTGGCCATTATTCTTTCAGGCAATAAATTTGACGGAGAGATTCCAGCATCCATTGGTAATTTAAAGGAACTTCAGATTCTTAACCTTTCCAGCAATAATCTTGAAGGTTATATTCCATCGTCCTTAGGCTACCTAGCAAACTTAGAGTCATTGGATCTCTCAAACAACAACCTTTAAGGACATATTCCTCAAGAACTCGCTGAACTCACATTTCTTGTGTTTTTTAATGTGTCTAACAACAATCTCACAGGTCTCATCCCACAAAAAAATCAGTTTACTATATTTGAGAATAGTTCCTTTATTGGGAACTCGGGATTGTGTGGAAGACCTTTGTCAAAAAATTATGAGAACGAATCCAAGATAGCTGAAAATGAAAATATTCAAGACACGGATTCTCCATTTGTGTTTGATTGGATAACAGTTTCCTTAAGTTGTTCAGGTGGTCTTATTGTTGCAATGATCCTAGGGCTTGACTTCAGCAGAGGAAAAAGGTTCACAAAGAAATTGGGCAAGTCTTTGAAATGCAACAGTAACAGCCACAAGTAGTAAGTGAAATTTTCTTATTTATCTTTATAATTGTTTATGATTTATGTATGTAAATTATTCTTATATCTTATAGATTTATTTTATAGGCCTATGATAGAGACGGAATTTCCGGTGGTCAAAATGACCTACAAAATGGTACAAAACAAACTGGGTTCTCTTCGTTTTACTTCTTCAAGAATTTTCACTTACAGTTCAGTAGCAGCAAGTATAACCCACTTCAGTAATGGCGGTAAGTGTTCTTAATATAACAATTTTTTCTGATGTAGTTTGATTACTGGGTTTGTAGATTTTGTGTTGTGTTTACTTTATGTTTGATGATTTGCTCAGAACATTGTTCGTAGAAAGAAAGACTTTTAAGTCAACCGAGCATAGCATACAACAGCATAATTGTCCATTGGATACTAGTTTGGTAACTTTTGGTTCCAAGCATCTTATATTGTCCGTATGTTTTGTAGTTCTGCTTTCAGAGTTTTGCTTGATCGCCCAACAAAAAATGTCTTACGACTCTGGACGTTTGTGATGTTACACTAGCTTTTCAGATGTAATTGGATTGCGTTTTCTTTGTGTTTGATGATCTGCTGACAAGATTGTCCTGTTTTCTCTCTGTCACTTAGATTTAATACATTTCTAATGAAAAGAACAAAAATCTATGAGCAAATTAGGGGAAATAACCAAATTCTACTAAACAAAAGGATTTTTTTTCTGTTTGTTTGATTTTGGTGTTTTTATTTGCTTTCTAATTATTGCATTGGATCACACTAATCATATATCTAGAAGATGCATGGCTGCAAATTGCAAGCTTTTACTTAATTTATCTTTGTGGTGAGGCTTGGATGTGTGAAATCTAAAAAAACTGCTAGCTTTATTTGTAGGGTAAATAACTCGATGGCTCCGTTGATAACCGACTTTATTAAGAAAGATTACTTTGCTAGGCCAAATGGTTGATTGCAAGATCTCAGATCAACTTATATATCCTTCTTATTTTACTAACTAGTGTTCTGTTTATTTGCCTTAATAGTTAGTTTGATCATTTTAGCCATTAGCTTCTAGTAAGAATAGCAAGATATCTTAGGACATGTCTCGAGCGAAACAAGTAACCTGAAGAACATTTCAGTTAAGCTCATTGTCTTTAGACGATAATCACTTAGCAGGAAGTTCGCCATTTTGGATCAGAGTTCTTAGTGGTACAGAGCAGAGAAAATTGAATCTTTTCGCACTCTACATCCGTCTGTAGTGCAGCGAGCCGTTCTTAGCACTTACGGCAATCAATTCCCTAAAAAAGTTCGGGACTTGATCTCTCTCTAATGTGATACATCAGCATAAATTGTCCCTTAGGTACTAGTATAGTGACTTTTGCTTCCAAGCACACTATATTGCATCAAAAGTTCTGTTTTCAGAGTTTTTCTTGATCGCCCAACAATGAAATGTCATACGACTGTGGCATTTGTGACGTTATGCTAGATCACTATAGCCTACTTATGATGATTGACTTGTCTGCAGAAACACTCCCACGTCCCAAAATACGGCAACTGGGATAACGATAATGTCCATTGCACTGCCTTCTTTGATAATGATCGCAAAGAGAGAACTGGTTTCAGGATGAACCCTAATGATCCAGAAGAGAATCCAGAGGCCTTTTTATGGGGGACAGTAGGCATGGAAACTGACGGGGATTGCCGACCAGTTTATGTTCCTTGCCACCGTGTCGATTCTAATGAGTCCATTTTAGATGAAGGCCCCCACACTGAAGGACCCATGGGTTATCACAATCATCAAGGGAGAAACACTTTTGAATCCAGAAGAGTGGGTGCGGAAAGAGTACCTAGTCAGAGTTCAGCATGACCCTTTAGCGTGGTCATCAACATTTAAAATCTAATTGAAAGAAAGGCCAATTGAGGAAAGTGACAGTTTCTCTCCATCGATACCAGGACATTCGATGCAGAGAAGTGGAAATTATCCATGTGATGAAACAGTGAACTTTCTTTTCCGACGTCTTATATTTGGAATTTTGCATTGGCATTAAGGTTAAATTTTTTTATTTGACATTGTTGAGTTTAGTGGATGACAGCATCATTACCCAAATTTGGAGCTTGCGATGAAACTGACCCAAAATCAGGTGAAGGTTTTACTGTCATATTCAACGTAGTGAAGGAGGAGAAACAAATTTCATCCACCAAGTTCCCAACTACACCCACACAAACAAACACTTATTCAAATGGTCAGACAAGTAGCAATGGGAGTTTTGGCTCTTGTTCAAAGGTGATCAATCGCGCTGTTTATACTTTGACACTACTGTTTTTTGGCCTTTACATACCTATCAGTTTAAGTTGTTGAGTCTAATAGTCTATCATAGTATAAGAACGAAAAGTTATATATTCAAGCCTCTCAGGTGTTAACTCTTATTTAAATTAATCTCTGTTTCTTTAATCTTGGCCCTTCAGGTTTTCTTTCTCTTGGATCCACATGACCCCTTTAGTTTTGGTGTCTAGCATTTCTTAAATCTTGTCTCGGGTTTCTTAGTCTTCTAGATTCACATGGCTGCTTAAGTTTTTGGATGTAGGGCCCTTCGTGGATTTTGTCTCCCAAATCTCCATCGCCGCTTAAGTTTTTGTGTTTCGTGATAATTTAATACGAACATTGCAAGTGATAAAAATTATTTAGGTTTGAATAAATCATTTTAAAAAATTACAAAATTTTGTTTATTTGATTGGATCACTTGGTTTAAAATAGTTTTAAGGTGAATTAAGCCCTGAAAAATTTAATGGTATGTGTTCTATCTGTTTACGTAATATATGCCCAACAAATTTTTATTATTGTTGAATAAGCTGATTATTTGTGAAAAAATAGAGAGTAAGAGGTGCTCAATTACTTTTTTACACTATTAGGATAACAAACCTATTTTTAGGTACGATTAGTGTGGAATTTTTATATGATTTTGTCAAGAAAATTTTAGTTTATACTTTTGTAAGTTCATATACCAATTTGGTGATAAATGGTTATTAAGAAAATTTGTTGATTAACTCAAGGTTAGACCTAAATCGCTTGGAGACATTATTTGTTTAATGATTTTGATAGCACAGTTGAGATCAATAAGTATTTTGAGTTATTATATGAATGTAATTTCAGATAATTAATAATGCTTAAGAGGGTTAATAATTGATTTTAGGTTGAAGTGATAAGTCTTACTGCCAGAAGCATCAACAAGTATATTAGACTTTTTAAATAGAATCATGATAACATGTGTAGATATGTGAATATGTTCCTACACTTTCACCTGGACCACTCTTTTTTGAGTTCGAAAATGTATTACAAGGAATGGTTTTTTATAGGGTTTGGGGAGATACCGCAGAGCATGAGATGAAGACTAGCACCCGGGAGTCTAGTGAAGTTCATGCCTTTATAGTGAAACAGGTACTGGCTGTTGGAGAGGAGCAAAAAGCAGTATAGCATTCAGCAGTAGTGAAAACTTTATTGGAGGAGGACAAGCAAAAAATTGAGCAGAACAATGTTAAGTATAAGGCATCGTCAAACAAGCATCGCAGGAGATAAGTGTTTGCAGCTCGAGATCATGTGATGGTACTTTTGCAAAAGAGAGTTTTTCAATAGATACAGAGTAAGTTGCAGTCTAAAATGTATGGTTCATATCTTATTCCGAATAAAATTAAAGATAATACGTATGTGCTGGCATTGCCTGATAACATGAGAATTTTTAAGATATTCAATGAGCAGATATTTATTCATACTGTTGTGCTTTTATCTTGTCGGATGATTCAATGGATTAGTGCAACGAAATCGTATAGAGATTTGCCGAAAACGTTGAAAACCATATTAATTAGTCGTATTCCTTTCACATTCAAATTTGAAGCAAAGAAAACAAATGCTGCGTATTAAATTTAAAAAACTTTATTAACTATCTTCTAAAAATATTTTAGTGAATTAATTTATTTATATTATTATTCTAATAAAAATTTTATATATATATGCTGGTTTTAAAGATTCATATATTGATTTTAAAGAACTAGATGCTTATTTAATTGTGATACGTATTGATTTATTTCATTTTGATTTATATACACTGAAATCTAATTCACCAAATTATTTGATTTATGGACAGCATCAATGCCTGAGGAATCATTAACTTACCGCAAGGCATAGAGGGGGAGGAAATAAGCGTATGTATCATAAAATTAATTTTCTAGTCGAATAGAAAAGACATATATGATGGAATAGTAATGCATATATAGAGGTGGGCATATATATTATCTAGATATGGGGCATAGTCTAAAATTTTATTTCGACTCTGGTTTGCCCTTGATTTGGTGTATTGCAATGAATTTCACATATAAAAAGTAGAGAAGTGAGTTGGTCTTGAGAAATTAAGAATACGGTTTTCATACTTGGATAAGTAGACGATGTATTCCATGGATTAAAGAAATTTGAAGTTGCACCCATCCCTAAAATCCAAATCATGAAAAAGAAAATGGAATGGTAGTTCTTAAAACGGTAGACGAGTATCGTGAAGTAAACAATATTATCAATTTTCGACTGTCCATGGACACAGGCGACACAACGATTAAAAAAAAAGTGCCATTTTTAAAACTATTGAATAGACGGTTGGTCGGTCGGTCATTATCTGCACCCACTTTGTATGGCTACGAAAGTTCCACTTCTTTTGACTAATTTGCACTAATTTGGCTTGTCCGTTTGTAGTCTTCAAAACTGTTGCCAGTTCCTTTGTCAACTTTGTGTCTAATGGATGGGATTGATAGATACAATTATAGTACATCTGAGCTTATGTCTTTTCACTCGGAATCACATTCAATGATAGAATATGATGTTCAATCAAAGCTTCGAAACAAAATTCAGTTATTATATTCGTGTACAAAATATATATGATTGAATCCTGACTGTGGAATAAGACCCTAATAGAAATGAATGCATTTATTTCGTACACACTATCGTAAAGGTAGATCTTTTCTGCTTTTGGTGACAACATAGCAATGCTATCTATGCTTTAATGCTCTCTCATTCAATACTTCGACCTCTTTAGTTCCTTTGAATTGTTCTTCGCTCTGAAATAGTTTTCCGGACTGGTAAGAAGATAGATCTGCAACCACCATATTTGTACACGGTTAATTTTTTTAGCAACCATCAATGTTTATTCCTATAAGACCCTTGCCTTCGGTGAATGGAACTAAAAGAAAAAAAATATTTTAATAAAAATTTACGGATTTACCTTTGTTTATGGTAGGTAAGTTTTATTCACCGTCATCACTTCCGACAATCTTTTGGCCGGGGATAAAGCTGTACAGCCGTAGTAATTCTGCACAACCGCGGTAGCTTTTGTGCTGTTAGGCGGTTAAAGTTAAAGGTCAATCCAATTCTGCTCAGACAATCGCATATCGCTATGGGATCGTCTCCGTTGAAGACGGTTTGCACGGCGGAGCAACAAGATCTACTGAATGTTGGTGATAGACCACTCAGATACTCAAAACAAGGCGTCAGTTTCGTCGTAGTTTCAGAACATGTAATCGTCGCTAGACAGTAATTTGACTCAATCGCAAATCCAATAACAAAAATTAGGGATAAATAAATGAAAGTTTTTCTCGAAGCAGAAAAATGATGCATTCCTGGGCAAGAAAACATTGGAGCAATTCCACGTTTCGCAGTTGCGTTGAAGGAGATGAAAAAGAGAGAGAAACAGGGAAAAATGAATGCAGCCGTACTGTATCTTCTGCCCGTGTGTGCAGATCCCAGATAGGTACAACTAGTTATATAGGCTATATTCTTTGAAAAAAGCATATTGTTGAAAAAAGGAAAATTACCAAATAGTTTTAAGAAATTATGATGCCTCTTGCATTATTTGAACACATATCTCTTAAGTTTAAAATTGATGATAAATAATCATTTTAAAAAATTATAAATATTTTTGCATTTTTTCTTAAAATACTCTTTAAAAACAATTTTGATTAATTTAATTTTTTAATTAATTATTTTTTATGGTGTAATAATTATTATACTTTCAATTTTTATAAAATATGAAATAAAAAAACATAAATACATAAAATTATTATTAAAAATTATATAAAATATATAAAATTTATAATTTAAAAATTCATAATTTAACTTTGATGGTATAGATCCATGATTGAAGTTAAAGTATAAAATTTAACTTTGAATGTATTGATCTACACTAAAAATAATATAAAATTTAGATATTAAAGCGCTTGAGCCAAGGTCTAGAAACAATATATGTTGAAATTGTTTTGATTTTTGCATATTTAAAAAATATAAACATTTATCAATAAGAAGATAATTTAATTAATTTAGCGTCTTTTTAAAAGAAGTTTAAAATCTATTTTTTCACACTATTCTGAAAAAGAAATTTAATTTATTTTTAGTCATAAATAGGGTGAACTTGAATGTGTATAAAACTTTAAAAAGTATAAATATTTATGAAAAATTGCTCTTATAATATTATTAATTCTAAAGATATAATAATATGAAAAAGACAAAATTATTTTAACTATTTCAAACATATCTCACTTTTGATTGGGTGGTTTCGTCAGAGACAATTGAAAGGTAAGCAGTGATAAAATTAATGTTAACATCATATGACGTGCATATACTCTGTCACTATATCCCAAAATGAAATTGAAAGAAAAAATAATAAAATAAAAAATGTTGACTCGTCAACTTTCGTACGGTCTACTGTCGTTTCAGATCAGTATTGACTGGGATCCCCTGTATATTAATTATTTAAATTAATAAAATAAATAATTGAAATAATTATAAATATAAAAGAATTAATACAGCATACAATAGACCCAAAAATATGTTTGTAAGGATTGTATACATCTATGACGCATTGTATATGAAGGATTCTTCAGTGAAAGAATATATGTAATTTTAAAGTATCTCATATTTTCTTAAATATATATTAATATATATATATAAAAATTAAGTTAGGAAAAAAATTTTACCTACTCCTGACTATTTAATTTGATGAAAATTAACTTTAAAATTATAAAACTTGTTTAATTTATACGATTCAATACAAGAAGAAGTATGGTCAAATTTTAGGGAGCTTAAGAGAGAGAGGATTTTCTCTTTAAAATAGTCATCTTCATCAATTCAAAATGAAAAATAAATATTATTCTAAAAGATATTAACTTTTTATAAATAATTTTTTTTCCTTTCAAATTATTTTAAATAAACAATCATATTAGTACGACTACGAATTTACTGTAAGTTAGACATGAGTTTAATTTAAATTTTTTGGCTTCAAATTCTTTAAAAATTCAATGACTATAATTAATATCTAATAGTATATTATAATTTTTAAATTATAATGAAGAAAATTTTTATCAAACTTTATATTTATTGTACGTACCACGTAGATTATATCCTTCTATTACTCAATTTTATTTGAGTAAAGGTTTAAAAAATATCAAAATCTAAAACTCAATATATGTACGAATTATTGATTGATATATATTAAACTCGTCATTATAAAATTTTTTCATATAACATTTAAAGTGCTTTGATAAAAGATTTTAGCTGCAGTTATTTATCGATGTCGGTTTAAGAACTCAAATTCAAATAGATTTAGCGAGAATTCTCATTCTAATCAATCAAGCCAACGAATTTCATCTTGAATATCATCAAAAATTTTATATGAAGAATGCATAACTAAATCGGCTTTATTATATAGAATGTGATTAGTTTTATAGTTATACATCAAATAAACTATACACATCTATATAAGATCTAATTATGATATCTCATGTTAAAAAAATTACATTACACACTGGTACAATCTTATAATTAATCATTAATTATATAATTAACATGTGATTTATTATTCTTTGGGATCATATATGAAAAATAGCTCTCTATCTATTAATTTATACAAATGTCATTGTGACATGTCTCTTATTATTACCCATACTAATATTATCTCATAATATATATCAAAAACATTCAATATACTTACTAGTTGATAATTTTACTTAACGATTAAATAAATTATTTAAATAATTAATAGTATATTTTATTTAATTGTAAAAGAAGCGGCTTACAAATGTGAATAAAGTACTCTTTCTTTCGTTACTGATAAAATTCTAAACTCAATATTTTTGCAAATCATGGATCAATGTATCTTGAACACATCACTACAAAAGTCTTTCATGCAATATTAAAGTGTTTTAATCAAAAACTTTAATTTCAGATATTTATCGATATTTATCTAAAATCTTGAATTTGAATAAAGTTAGCAGAAACTCTTATTCTAATCAATTGAGCTAATAGATCCCATCTTAACTATCATTTAAATTTTTATATGAATAATACATAATCAAATTGATTTTATTATACAAAATATGATTAGTCTCGTATTTATATATCATATAAATTATAGATATTCATACAAGATTTGACTATAATATCTCAAGTTAAATAATTACGTTGTATACTAGTATAATTTTATTATAAATTATTAACTATATACTTATCATGTGGTTTATTATTTTTTAATTATATTCGAAAAATATTTTTCTTACCATTAATTCATATTAATACTATTATGATATGACTCTCATTATCATCTATACTTATATTATCACATTATATTCATTGAAGAGATTCAATATACCTACTAGCTGATATTGTTTTCTAGTCAATATTGGTTGCATACAAAATATCTTTAATAATTTTATTTAATAATTAAATAAATTATCTGAATATTTTATATATATTTTTATTTAATTATATGACATAATACAGAAAGTAGTTTATGACTGTAAATAAGGAATTCTTTCTTTTATTATTAATAAAATAATAATATAATATTATACATTTTAAAATTAAAAATATAAATAATTTTTAGAATATATAATAACAGTATCTCCCATAAAAGTAAATGATCAAAAATGCTGTAGCCATTTTTAGAGTCCCGCTAAAAGTGTAAGAGATATTTGTGTGTGATCTTTTTCACTTTTACGTTTGCTTTCGTCCATTTGGTTAGCTTTTCGGGAGACCCACTTGAAACTCTTTACCTGTTATCCTTTTACAAGACCCCATGGCTGGGCTTCTTTCTTTCTTTCTTTTCGTTCTCTTTCTATCGTAAGGTCCCTAACTTCCTATCAAACAAACAAAAGCCAGCCACCTCTTTCTCTTTCTCTTTCTTGTAATTCATAAAGCAAAGACAACACTCAATTAGAAAGCCAGAAACTCTTATTAGTTAACCTACAACTTCTGCAAGATTTTAACACTTTCTTTTCTTTAAAAATTTTCTCATTTTATCGAGCAAGAATATATAAACACACACACACACACACTTCCATTGCTTGGTCTTTTTTTTTTTTTTATTTGTTTTTTATATGCACTTCCATTGTTTATATACACTTCCATTCGTGTCGGATAATTCACTGGAGTATTAGAATCAACTGGTATAGAGATTTACCAAAAACGTTGAAAACCATATCACATTCAAATTTGAAACAAAGAAAACAAATGCTCCTTAAATTTTAAAATTTTAAAATTCTTTATTAAATATCTTCTAAAAATATTTTTTACTGAATTAATTTATTCATATTATTATTCTTATAAAAATTTAATACTTTTTTCCTTTTAAAGCATACATATTTTTTCATTAAAATATTATTAACTTAAGAAATTTGATATAATGAAATAGTATAATTATTATTTTTTAATATTTTGTTTTATTAATTTTAACTTACCAACTTATCTCACAAAATTGAAGTTTAACTTAGTTTATTTGCTCTTTAATTTACTCCTAATTCCTAACGGACCCCATGAAAGTGTTCTCACAGAACTGATTTAGTTAGACTTGGGAACCGCCTAAGAGGCCTTTCTGCTGCCTCTAATGCCACTGCTCTTCTTCCTCGTACACATTTGGTCCCGGATGAAATAATTCTCAACATAGTATACGAAGCTGTAACTAGCCTTGCCCATTGTTCTTACTCTTCCCATTCAAGCGCTACAAGGAGCAACCTATCCTATATTCCTTGTCCCATCAATGGGATCTAAGGAGATTTATCTATATTTCTATCTATCCATCTATATTAGTTCAGAGATTCAGCGTTGACTATAATCAGAATCACATGATTTATCAAACACATTGACAACCACATTAATTATTCAAATTCCTTTGATATTCAAAATTTGGCTACTTAAGTTTAAAAAATTTAAAAAATTTTGTCAAATACTTTTAAAAATATTTTTACTAAATTAATTTATTTATATTATTATTCATATAAAACTTTAATACTTTTTTTCTTTTAAAACATACATATTTTTTATTAAAAAATTATTAATTTAAGAAATTTGATATGATAAAATAGAATAATTATTATTTTTAAAATTTTAATTTTAAAGTACAGCAAGAATACTATAATACAAAATGAAATTTAAAAAATTTTAAAAAAAAATGTCAGTTTCTAGATGCAGGACTAATGCGCTCGTAGTCTTAGACCGATGCATATTGAATATGACCAATGTATTAATATAGAAGATCTATTTTTTTCTTTTTCTTTAATTGCTTCAAGCTTCAAATGATGGTTGAAATCTAAGCCTAAAACCCTTATTTAGCATGCAGCTTTACTTGTTATTGTACATATGTCAGTTAATTTTATAAATATAATTAATTATTAAAATAAATTAGTAACAAATTCTAGATTCCTTGAATAAAAAACATAAACACATGCAAATGCAAATGCAAATGGTATCATTTTTATACAAATTGCATTTATATTGAATTGCCACATCATTTTTATCTCCAAAATACAAAATAAAAAGGAGCCATGTTAGAGTTGCAAATATTTTATACAAACTCTTACATATAAATTGATGTAACATCTTATAATTGATTAATAAAAAATATAAAATTAATATAATTATTATTATTAATAAATAATATGAACCATTGGCCAACCAATTTCATTATACTACGGTAGTTTGTATATAAGAGTTTATATAAAAAGTTTGTATTCTTAATATTATTTAAAAAATAAATTATAATAAAAACCCCAAAATAGCAAAGAAAATACCCCAAGTAGTTATTGACTATAAAAGGAAAAAGTATTAAAAATATTATTTTTTTTTATAAATTTTTATACGCAAATTAATAGAATATGACAGTACTGATTGATAAAAATGAAAATTAATATAATTAGTAAAAGTAAATGATGTTAATTAAGTGATAACTAAAATCATTATATTATATTATATTATATTAGTTTGTATATAAATATTTGCACAAAAAAAAGGATATATTTGTATCATTTAAAAATATTCAAATAATGTTTAATTAAATTCATCAATAACAATTTATTCATCCTATAAAAACCAACCTATTCATCAAATTCACAACTTGATGAGAATCAGGGTTCCACAAATAAAAACAAAATCATTGTGCTCCACCCGGTTCTTTCACATAATAGATTAAAAAGAATGGTGAATTTAGGATTTAGATTTTGTTAGTTAATTTCTATAAATTTTAAAATTTATGAAATGTTGTGCTAAAACAAGTTTTAGAAAATATTAAAATAAAATTTGGGCTTGCAGGATTAGCCCACTTTTGACAAAGCTCCAAGTTAGGCCCAACCCATTATGGGATCCATCATTTGGGTATTGTTGAGAATTAGTTAGCTACTTTTCTACCAAGAAGTGATCGTTATTCTTTTTCTTTTTCTTTTATTTTTTAAATATACACAAAAATTGACGGGGGGAGATGGAAGATTCGTTCGAGGTTCACAATTTCAGTCGCGAGATGTAAAACTAACTAGTCTCTCGAAATGTTAGGTGGGCATTTTTTATTTATAAATTGCCATGCATATGCAATGGTCAGAAAATGTTGCTAATAGTCCAAGTCTCCTACCGTGTAAAATATAACTCAGAAAATATGTCTTACATCATTGGTTATTCTTATTCGGTTGTTCTTATTATGGTTTTAATTTCTGCCTTTGTGTGGATTATGGTGTTTGATTTTATGGCGATTTTGACTTTACGTGCATAAAAAATATTTATGTATTAAAAAATAGTGTTATTAAACACTTTTTTAATTTTAATTTTAAAATATAACAAAGGCACTATAATCTGAAATAAAATTCAAATTTTTTTATGATAAAATATGAAGTCTTATTTGAAAAGTTCCATAAGAAGTATTTATAAAAATTTTAAATATCAAATATTATTTTTAATCTTTAGATATAATATTTGATGGTTACATTTTAGTTATGAAATTTTAATTTTTATGATTGCGTTAATGTGTGTGTTGTATTATTTGGTAATTTTACTTTAACATTTATAATTATGTCAATGGTGTATTATTTTGTTTCTTAATTCTTTCGTAATAAAAAAACAATGAATGTTATATTTGGGAGAAAAAGGAGAGCAAACAAAATAAAAGAAGACACACCCTGACTAGAAGGTTAGGATGGTCAAATACAAAAACAACTAAAGTATACCAAACCTTGACCAAGAGGTCATGGAGATATTTTAAGAAAAAAACACTCAAAGGGTTGGAGTCCTCGTCAATACCCAACAACCCTTGAGAAGGAGATTAGAAGTTCTAAGGAAACAATAGAAAATAATATTCTAAAGTTGGAGCCTTATCGGCACATTTGACCACGATTTGAAGGTCAAATTGATCTAAATCTAAGGTTGAAGCTATGTTGATGTATGCACTAAATCCTAGTCCTTAGACTAGGTCCATTAAATAAATCATGATAGAAGAAAACTCATTATAAAGCATCGGTGAAAACTTGGATAGGGTGTCAGATCATTTATCTTAAGAAAAAATATCAAGGGCCATAGTTTCAAAAGCTCATTGCCTAATATCCTTAATATATCAAAGATGAAAAGAATATTAGTATATACCCTATAAACTATTTGTATTGTTAATTTCAAGATTTATGAATCTGTATTATTTATCAATAAATGTAAAGAAAAGATTTTTTATTCACACATTATGTTACTTCTTTTATTAAATCATGCTATATAATAAAATATGTATGTGAATATTCAAATAATTTATTTAATAGTCAAATAAAATTATCAAAAGTTGTTCCTTACAAAAGTGGCATTGACTCGACAATAATATTATATAGTAGGTATACTAAATATCATCCATGAATATCATAAAATAGTATTAGTATGGCATTAGTATTAATTAATAGTTCGAGAATTATTTTTTAAACATGACCAAATAATAATAAATCACACAATATATGTGTAATCAATAATTAATTGATGAATAATATCAACATGCAAATTATGAATACACATAGTTCATATAGTGTATAAGACATGACTAATCATATCTTGAATGATAAAGTCGATTTGATTATATATTATTATATAAGAATTTAAATGATAGTTAACATAGGACTTGTTCTGTAAAATCTTATCTAAACTTGAGATTTACAAAGTATAATGTAAATAAATAATTAGTGTGTTGATTAAGGCAAAGAGTACATAGAAACAATCTGGGGGTATTTTGGTAATTTAAGCATAATTACTATAATAGTATCAAAATTTAGACTGGTTATTACCAAATAAAGGCATAGAATACATAGGTTATTATAC
The DNA here is from genome assembly GCA_035221805.1 of Trichilia hirta. Classification (NCBI taxonomy): domain Eukaryota; kingdom Viridiplantae; phylum Streptophyta; class Magnoliopsida; order Sapindales; family Meliaceae; genus Trichilia; species Trichilia hirta. Next base: position 990 of record JAWDEX010159665.1, on the reverse strand, counting down.
TACAAATAATGTTCGAATTGGATAAATATTGAGAGAGTTATGATCTTTTATGCTAATTGTGTAAAATTATGGGTCAATTTTTAAAGCAGCTCTCCTGTAGCAGCATTATTTTCCATAACTCTTAATATCAGTTAGAATCTCGTGATGTATAGAATCCAACGCTGTAAATAGAGCTCAATTTAGATAAAGAATGATAAAATTATGATATTTTGGTGAAAATGTCAGAAATGAATCGGAAGTTGAAAAATCGAGCATATTATGAACATAAATCATGAAACATAGGTTGAGACGCAGAATGGGGTGAAAAGTAACCATTTTTTCTGAAATAATAAATTTTTCTAAAATGATAATTTTGCTCTTATGTCTTTCTATATATATGGAGTGGCTTTGTTTCATTTGGGTAAGGAGAGAAGAGAAGAGAAGAAAGAGAAAATTTAGTTAGCCATAACTTTACGTACGCTCATCGAATTGATACTCTTTTTATGCCATCAAACTTGTGTCGACAGGAGGAATTAGATTATGGCCACTGATTGCCAAAAATATCGCCACAATAGTGCTTGTATGCATTGTAGCATTATTGAAAAATTAATATTTTTCCATAATTCAGCTTCTAAAATCAAAAGTTTTTCTTCTTAAAAGCTAGATAACCTCCTGGTGAGTAATTCTTCATTGTGAAATCTAAATTTTTATGAGTTTAAAAGAAAGATCGATGACGGTTTACGATTTAGTAATTTGGTAGGTTTGTTTCAAGATTAGTGATGAATGATTATCTTAGATTGTTATAGGAGTGTGTGATATTGATTGCTTATAATATAAGATATATTAGAATAAGAAATATTTGAAAAGATTTGGGTTAGAAATACTTGCACACCAAGTGTTAGACAAAATGTCTAAGAGAGCGTCAGTGTTGCATCTTATAAATTTAATGAGTAGGAATATTGCTAGGTATAATGTAATATACAATGTGATAAATGACATGTGAAAAGAATA
>JAWDEX010159635.1:0-18961 GCA_035221805.1 Trichilia hirta | reverse complement strand
ATTATAGACATTTGTTATTAACTTTTATTATTATTAATTACATAGTATTAAAGTGATTATTAGATGTTATTATTAATAGTGTTATTACATTATCAAAATAATACCACGATCTTAACTTTATATTATGAATTAAAAAAAATATATAAAATATTCAATGACTAATAATAATGTAATAATATAAAAATATTAAAATTATATTATATTTAATTGTATTAAATTACAATAATGTATTTAGTATAATGTTAGATTAATTTTTATTTGTTGTAACAATAACACATTTATAACAACACATTTATCTTTATTTAATTATTAAATATATATTTTGATAGTAATTCAATAATAACTATTATTATTGAGTTGACAGCATTGAATTTTTTTATTTTTCAATCTCAATTATTAAATTATAGTAAATTATTAACTTATGCTGTAAAATATCTATAAAATAATAATTTTGAATTAATAAAAATTAATTACAAAAGTTATTATTTATTAAAAAATAAATAATACATTAATTTATTAATTAAAAAGAATATATGTAATTTTTTTATCCAAATATATATATAAATGATTAAAAATTTTAAATTGCAATTATTACATACTTTAAATTTTACAACTAATAATTTTAAAAACTTTAAATATCATTTTCTTAACTAAATAAAATTTATTACAATATAAAATTGTGATACACCATAATCGATTCTATATTAGCAAACTAATAAATTAATATAAAAAATTTTTTAAATTAACATTATAAACTGTAATAAAGCAAGCTAACAAAATTAAAAAAAGTTTCAATTAAAATCATAAACAATTTAATTAAGCCCACAAAGCATGCTCACTAAAAAATAAAAATAAAATATACAAACAAAATCATATACTAATACAAAAAACTCATAAAAGATAAGCCCACAATAAACATATTCGGTCATTATAATAACAAACTAATACTAAATATGTTAATAAGTAATTCAAATAAATTAAAATTTAGTAAATTAAAATCTCAATATAGCCAAATCAAAGAAGTGATTTGCAGCCATCAATGGTAAACAAGTGCCTACGATTACTCTGTTGTGAATATTGTATAAATCTAAAAACAAATTTATTAAAAGTATTAACAAAGAACATTTGATTATCATATATAACATTATATCAAAAAATAAAAATAATAATATAGTATGTACTATTATTTATTTTTCGAGATATAATAGTATCGAATTTCGACAAGTTGCGTAGTTATGACCAACACTATGACACCTAGAGCATTTTTTTCTAACTATATCCTCACCTTGTAAAAGAATCAGTTATTTTTTGGGTCAGACAGAAGGAGCACATACACGAGGTGCTTTAATCACTCTATCTTGAATTTTTGTTAATACAACTCAATCTGCCTTGTTGCTAACAGAAATAATGAATTCAAAATATGCTATCAACAAGAAATTAGATGTGTAGTACATCAAACATAAATTATTATACTCAATTCTAATATGTCGATGAGCAACTAGTGCATATGCACAAAATAATTGCCATAAGTTATATCGTTTACAAGTGCATGTCTTTTCTCGTAAATTAACATATTCTTCTGTACCATTCAGTTTAACACTAAACTTAAATTGAGATACTAGAAACATGTTGCATATCTATGACAAGTCAATTTGCTAGTCTATAACAGACTAAGCTGCTTTAATTAAGTAAGCCTCTCTTGTATTTACTATCGCTCAACATTCATAAAATCACTTTTGTATTATAAAGCTGATATACTTGCCTAACCTATTATTAGTAGGTGTCTCGCATGCTTGATTAATGCATTTAGACTTTCGATAACATTAGTTGTCACCATGTCATATCTTTGAAATTGAAAATATAATCTCGCACATCTATAAAAACTCACTTTATGTTCTAAATAGTATGCAGCTTTAAGATATATAATCCTCAATTTACAAATATATTCATTGAATTCATTGAGGTGGTACACTTTAACAGTAAGAAAAGATCTAATATTAAAGAAATCTACCAACTATATTGCTATTTTAAATTTTGCCTTAACATTTCTATAAATATGATAGGCATAATATCCATGGATGACCTCCGTAAAAATTTTTAATTGCTTTTTCAATGTTATTATATCTATTCAAAATAAACACCAGATTTGATATCAGACCAATAGCATCTTACAACTTCAACAAAAACCATTCCCACAATGCGTCATTTTTTGAATTAACTACTCCAAATGCCAGCCGGTATATTGATAATTACCATTAATAGCAGCTGCCACTAATAGAGTTCATTGAAATATTCTCTTAAAAAAAGTGCCATCAATAGCAAGCACTGGCTAAATAACATTTTGAAATCCTTAAATACGTGCACTAATAGTTATAAAAAATATAAGAAATGGTCATCTTTATCTGTTTCTATAGCATGTTCTTGTTTTTTTTTATAACACATGACAAAACAGTGCAAGTCTACTAAAAAATATAGCTGGTTCATCACAGAAAATTCTTAGAGCTTTTTTCTTACTACACTATGCCTTTTTATACGATACTCGAACCCTGTACTCTCGTTAGATATCATCCTAAATATTTTCAAGGGTATACATTCTACTAATATCTACAAACTTCTCCTTTACTACTTTAACAATCATCTAAGTAGTTGCTTATCGATGTCTATCATATTATCAATCATTAACACATGTATGCATTATATTAATATCTTTACAAGTGACACAAAAATACGGATCTCCTGTAGTTTTAATAGCACGAGTGCACCATTTATAGGAATTCATGATGCGTCTCAACTCATGTTGGTCTTTTGTCGACTTATAAGTCTTGAATTTGTAATAACTTTTCAATGCCATCAAACTCAGCCTATATTTTAATTCTTACTTTAACTTGAATATTTAACCAACATAAACATAGCTATTATCATTTGTTGATAATTCATCAACAATAGGCCTGGTTATAGCCTCAAGAATAGCTGATAAACACTAGACAAATCGATCAGATATAAACGAACCTACAGTTAAATTACTAATATTGTTGGGCCTATCACAAACATTTCTAATTTTATTAATTTCTTATTTATCACAATAATTTATTTCATTAACATCACCTTCTCGAACATCAGGAATATCAAATTATGGTCAGGTAAAGTTTACTTTATACTCAAATAAGTAGTGTACACGATCCTTATTATATCATTCAATAGAACGACCACTACCATCAATTAGTTCATTGTCCAAGTTTTTTGGCAAAAGACAATATTCTGTATCATTTATATTACACTGATAATTTTGTACTATATTAAAAAATACATAATTCACTTGATTGTTATCATCAGAAGACTGAAAAAGATTTGTAGAAGGTCTTTCTATGTTCGAGTTCAAATGCTTTTCACAACATATCACTGTCTCAAGAGTGGTAAACATCATACAAACTCCCACTATCATATTCATGAAAACCTTATTTATGGTCATAAAAAATTTAAAATCTGATTGATTTTGAATATCGACTGTTATTGATAATGCAAACTTTAGTTATGAACAATTTTTATTTGATATCCTTGTTTTAATAGTAAATTATTTAAGATTGATTTGAAATGAATTGTACAATATCTCTATAAATTGATCAAATTTAATTCTATAATTTACACGAAAACCTCTTACAAAATCTCTAACATAAGACTCGTCACCATTTAGGGGCACTGCCCATGAACCTCCATATCGTATAAGTATTAAAATTTTATTAGCCATATTTGCATTATTAAAAGAGCAAAAATAAAAAAGTAACAAATCAATGCATTTGTTGATACTCACTCTCGAAATACTTGTGTTATATCTCTCAAAATACTTTGTTCTAATTCTCGAAAATATTTATTTTTTGACTCCAAAAAATAACTATATTATTACTCTTGAAATTAACTACTATATTACACTCGAAAATAATTCAGTTTTCATACTCGAATTTTATAGTTTGTAATATTTAAAATCACTTATTTTTACACTCTCGAACTTGAGTTTTACAAGATCTTCACTCTCGATCACAATAATATATTTATTAATAAACTAATTTTAAGAGTGTTAGTACAATAATTTTTACACAAATATCGATATATTGACACCATAAAAATTATATTGTCATTTTTACTACATTTAAAATAATGTACAACACCCTTGATATAGGCTAATTTCTTTCAAAACTTTAATTTTTTGTTAAATACAAAATAAAGTTGAGAAGAGATTGTAAACTTACATATTTTTATGATGTACTTTAGTTGTTTCTATCATAAAAGATATTATGCTGTATTATGCTGCAACAAATAGTTGAATCTGAGATAATTTAGTTTCGAGTTATTTTAAAGGCAGTCAAATGATAGTTTCGAGTTATTTTAACGGCAGTATTTTTTACATAAATATCGATACATTGACACCATCTAAATCATATTGTTATTTCTATTACATTTAAAATATCATACAACGCCCATCATACAGACTAATTTTTTTCGAAATTTAAATTTTTTGATAAATACAAAATGGAGTTGAGAAGAGATTACAAACTTACATATGTTTATAATATACTTTAGATGTTTCAATCGTAGAATATATTATGCTGCAACAAATAGTTAGATTTGAGATAATTTAGTTTCGAGTTATTTTAACAGCAGTCAAATGATAGTTTCGAGTTATTTTAACGATAGTAATTTTTACACAAATATCGACACATTGACACCATCTAAATCATATTATCAATTTTGCTACATTTAAAATATCATACAAAACCCATCATGCAGGCTAATTTCTTTTGAAACTTTAATTTTTTTGATAAATACAAAACGGAGTTAAGAAGAGATTACAAACTTACATATATTTGTAATGTAATTTAACTGTTTCTATCGTAGAAGATATTGTGCTGTATTATGCTATAACAAATAGTTGAATCTAAGATAACTCAGTTTTGAGTTATTTTAATCATAGTCAAATAATATTTGTATTTTTAACTTATTTTTGTTATTGTATAAGGATGAAATTATCAATAAAATTAGTATTTGATTAATTATGAACAAAATTTTTAAGTAAGGTTAAATTTAGAATTAATTATTAAATAGAGATTGAATAAGATAATTTTTCTGAATAATTTTGACCTATAATTGACAAGTGTATTTTGAAAAATTTTAACAAATAAATTAAATTTGTATGTCTTTTAATAAACTTATTATTTGAATGATAACCCACCCTTTTTACAAATTTATGGCAGTAGAATATCAAATTTAGCTATTGATAATATAAACTTTTGCCTAATTATGTTTGAAAATTGAGAAAATTTTGAAATAAAGAGTAACTTTTTGATAAAATAGTAAAAATGGGGTAGGTTTTTGTGTTTAGTCATGGAAGATAATTTTGTCAACAACTTATATTTTTAATTCACTAGTATTTTCTCTCTCTTTATTTTGGTAAATGTCCGTGTAATAGTGATTAAATCTGTCAATTATTCCTTTTTTTTTTTTTTTTTTTACATAAATAGATGAATTATACATTTATTGTATGAATATATAAAGATTTGGTTGACGAAGGGATGAAATACAGTACGAAAATTTCCAAAGCTTGACTCGTATTTCGTGACAAGTCATATCAATCTAATTCCATATTTTAATGCAAATTTACTTGACTTTTTAGGCTATTAGCGCTGAATGAATGCCACGTTACATGTTTACACTCATTAATGATCCTCCTGGTGTCTTTTTTATTATTTAAATATTTTTTAATAATAACTGATATACCAAGCAAAATTCTACCACAAAATTTGATTGAAAAGTAAAAGTACATGGACTATTCTCTTCTAGAATAACAAAGTAATTGCAACCACGTGAATAAATTTTCTCGGCGTCAATCTAGCATCACTAACTTCTGATACTCCTCACCAGATATGGCGGCTTCCATGATTGTCTCGGGTTTTAATTCCCCCTCATTATCAAATAACAAACTCAGCTAATTCTTTGAATATCCGCTTACTAGAGCCGCTCCTTTCTGTCTTGCAGACACAGGAGTGGAGTTGGAGTCCGTCTGTCGTAAATTCCAAAAAACAATCTCTGGAACCACCATTCCATACCCTTTATCCTTAAATTTTTTAACAATAACATGATAATCGGTTTCCCAAGGATTGGCGGAAGCTTTATTAAACTCCATGTCACTAAACACAAACAACCTCTTAATCATTTGTTCAGGTTTCAAGTTCCCGTCCACAGCTACTTGCAATATAAGATCAAATACTCTCTGACAATCAGTAGTGTTGTCCTTTTTCGTAGGACTCTGACACACAGGGTTCCTGTCCCTTTCCATATGCCACAAGAACTCAGTCTTTGATCGAAGATTATTTCCTTCAATCACATGAAGCTGAGCCTTATCACGGAAAGTAATGAGCTTCCCTTTCCAGGGATCTGCACTTAACTCCGAAATCAAAATACCCAAAGCCACAGAGACTTTCATTGGAATTCCTTCCATGCTATCAGAAACGTCACATATAGCCAGGCAGTTACTCAATTTATCACCGACCATTCTCTTCCACTGAAACTCCGCCAATTGCCCACCATCATCATCATCCAAACACGAGATCATCTCATGGGGCAGCAATACACCGGTCGAAAAATTCCCCTTTCTAGTTTTCTCTACCTTTCCCGTTTCCGTTTCCGTTTCCACAACCTTTAAATTTCCCTTTCCAGGTTTCACACCCTTTAAGTATTTAGTAAACCGTTTTGGGTCATGCTTCAAAAACTTCTCTTTTTAAAAGTTCATGGCAACAGAGGGTACTCTGTTGTAAGGTATGGCGTTCCATTTATTTGCGCCGATGTAGACTTCTGGCAACTGAAGAACCTTCCTAAGTGGCACCAAAATGTCTTTTCTTAATCGATCGCGCACCCTATATGCGTAATGAGCATCTTCGATTCCTGTGTATAATTCTCTAGGAAACACTTTTTGTGCGATGCATTCGCAAATCAACAGTGCTCGATCGAAAGAAGAACCAATCGAAGGGCACCAATTTGCAGCGAGACTTATTTTTGTAAACTCACCGGACTCGTACAACTTCATGTCATTCTTTAAACACTCTGCGAAATAATCCGAAACGCGATCATACAAGAAACGGAAATCGCCATCGCTTGTGTATTTCTTCAAGACTTTCTTGGCCATTGAGATGTGTTTCTCCTTTCTTAAAGCGCTCGCTCTCTGTTTCTCCACTTTGTCCTTTCGGATTGAGTTCGCGATGCGTATGGCTCTCGTTGCAGCCGGCTTTTTGCTCCTTCGTTTGTTTCGCCCATTGCCATTACCTCTCTTTCCCCCTCCCCCTTTTTTTCTCCACCATTCTTCTTTTTGACGCTCCCTCACCTCCCAACCTTCTGTTAGCCGATAGAGAATCTCTAAGAGATCCTTGAAACAACCCAACGACGCAAACGACGCAACGTTGCAGGCTAAAGTTTTAGGGTGGTGACTGTGTAGCCAACATGCTGCCCTATAGAACCCTTCTTTATCCGACTTTCCTGTGCCACGTACACCTCTCAGATTACAGATCAGCTTGAGCGTTGTCAACGGGTTGTGGTTCCAGGCACCCTCTAGCCAGCAATTAAAAACGTGCGGTGGTTTTGTATTGGGGACCGCGCGGAAGAAGAAATAGAGACAACGGTTTCCGGAAACTAAGAAAAGTTCCTGACTCGTTCTCTGTTTCTCCCATGGTAGGGGGTCGAGCGACGGTAGTTTCGTTGAAATTTTCCACGATTTGTTTCATGAATGGATCATGAATTGTCGTCGCCGATTGGTTCGATCGTCTTGGGATTGGGTTTCGAAGCTCCGCGGGACCCAGGAGAGTCATTTGGGTGGGTATCCGATTTTCTTCTGTTTAATTTTTCCAAGTTTGGTTGGGAGATTTCGTTCAATTCGTGAGAGAGAATATGAAAACATTAATTTGTAAGAGAGATTTTGTGAATTTCCTTGGTCACCAGTCAAAGATGTCATTCTGCTTTTATTCACTTTTCTATTTCTTTAAATAATTAATTTTATATGAATCTTTCCTATTTGTTTTTAAATCCAACACTCATATATTTGAGTAAAAACATAAGATTTTTAATCTAATAATTATATATGAATTTGAATAAATTTATTTTTGACATATGTATGAAATTTTTAAAGATTTACATTCATGAATCCAAAAGAAATATATTTAAAAAAATCAAATTAGTTTCTACTTCTAAAATTGCAATGTAATTATGTAAGAGGGCTTCACATACCTAAGAAGGTGGGCATGAGATTCCGTTCATCCCACCTCCACTCGCGTGATTATTAATTTTTATGGACGAAATCAATCATTGCTAACTGGAAATAATATTTATTTGTTTCTTTAGAATTTTATTTTCGTTCAGATCCTTTCTCTTTTTATTAAAAGAAAAGGGAGAATGACAAATAATCTGCAGTAAAATGACATTTATCTTATAGAAGAAAGTTATGATAAATATTTTCATTATCTTTTAAAATATTATTTTATATTTTATTAAAATATTTATAATAAATAACTCATATAATTAAAAAAGTGTTGAAAATTTTAAATAAAGATAAAATTACAAATTTTTATTATATAAATTTCTAATTTTTACACATAAATTTCTAATTTTTTATCATATAAACTATTATTTAAAATAATTAAATTTTCTAAAAAATATTTAAATTTTATTATAATTTTAATACTTTAATTTATAATATTTTATACTAAAAAATTTATAAATTAATTTTTAAAAATTAAATTTAAAATATTTTTATTTTATATAAATAAAAATTTAAGAATTTATTTTTATTTTATAATTTAAATTGTAAAATTTTATCTTTTAAAAATTAAATAAAAATAACTTAAATGTTTTATTTAATTTACTGAACGATTATAGTACTTTACACTTAAAAAATTTTAATTTATAATTTTTTAAAAATAGATACTTTTAAAAGGTAATTATCGAATATAAATATAAAATTATAAATTATATATTTTAATTTTATAATAAAAAATTTACGAATTAATTTTTAAAAATTAAATTTAAAATATTTTTATTTTGTATTCACAAAAATTTATAATTTAAATTTATGAAAAAAATTATTTTTTTCTAAAAGTAAAATAAAAATAATTTAAACATTTTTATTTAAATTATTGAATGACTATAGTATTTTATGTTTTAAAAATTTTAATTTATAATTTTATAATCATAAGTATTTTTAAAAGTAAATTTATTAAATATAAATATAAAATTATAAATTAAAATTTTTAATTTTGTAATATTTATACTAAAATAATTTATAGTTTAATTTCTAAAAGTTATATTTAAAATATTTTTATTTTATAGTCATAAAATTTATAAATTTATTTTTATTTTATAGTCTAAATTTATAAAAATTGTGTTCCATTTTTATTTTTAAAAGTTAAATAAAATTTTTTAATATTTTTATTTAAATTATTGACCCGTTATAATAATTTGTACTTTAAAAAAATTATCTATAATTTTAAATTCACAAGAACTTTTAAAAATAAATTTATTAAATATAAATATAAAATTATAAATTAAATTTTTTAACTTTATAATACTTTATACCAAAATAATTTATATTTTAATTTCTAAATATTAAATTTAAAATATTATTATCTTTTATATTTATCAAAACTTATGAATTTATTTTTTAATAATTTAAATTTATAAAAATTTTATTTTACTTTAATTTTAAAAATTAGGGAAAAATAATTTAAATATCTTTATTTAAACAATTGAACAATTATAATATTTTTAAATAAAAGTAAAATACAGTTTTTAATAAATTTAAATTATAAAATAAAAGTTTAATTTATAATTTTATTTTTATATTTAACTAATTTGTTTTTAAAAGTGCTCATGAATAAAAAATTATAAATTAATTTTTTAAAATATAAAGTATTATAATTGTTTAATAATTTAAATAAAAATATTTAAATTATATTTATTTAATTTTTTAAAATAAAATAAAATAAAATATTTATAAATTTAAATAAAAATAATTTTATAAATTTTATGAATATAAAATAAAAATATTTTAAATTAAATTTTAGAAATTAATTTATAACTTTTTTAGTATAAAGTGTTATAAAATAAGAAAATTAATTTACAATTTTATATTTATATTCGAGAAATCCTTTTTTGAAAGTATTCGTGAACATAAAATTATAAGTTAATTTTTTAATAATATAAAATATTATAATCGTTCAATAATTTAAATTATTTTAATTTAATATTTAAATTATAAAATAAAAATACATTTATAAATATAAAATAAAAATATTTTAAATTTAACTTTTAAAATTTAATTTATAAATTTTTTAATATAAAGTATTACAAATTAAAGTATTAAAATTATGAAATATTTTTTTAATAAAATTAATTATTTCGGTAGAAGAATTTATATAATAAAAGTTAGAAACTTATACTATCAAAATTTATAATTTTATTTTTATTGAAGGGGAATTTTTAAAATTTTTTAAATTATTAAATATATTTATCACAAATTTTTTGATAACTGAATAGATATTATTTCAAAATATGATAAGGAGGTATTTGTCATTCTCCCTTAAAATGATTATCATTTTATATTTCGTAAAATTAATTTAAAAACAAAAACTTGTACTTTCATTAATTCCCAGTTGTTATTAAGATCACCAATATTACATGCGAAATACAAATAGTACAACTCTAATTATCTAAATAAATAAATAAATATCAAAATAATTTGAGCTTACAAAATTTGGTTTATTGACTTTCTTCTTCAAAACCTTCAAAGCAAATTACTGGAATATTGGAAACGTTGCTGATTGTGAAATGAATCAATTATTTGTAAGGACTTTTTGGCGCCCATGAAAACATAGCTTATGATTAATTATCTGTAAATTGTTTTATCTTTTATTCTGTCGAAGTCTTAATTATCTTCATCGTTTTAGAAAAGTCAATAGGAATTGTTTCTGATTTGATGAATATAAGGCGACTTATTAATATTACCCTTGCTTTTGGCAAATTGAATAAGCTGCAGTGAAAAATAGAACAACGTTTTTATCAATACTTTCTTCTGAGAAAATTTTCTTAGAATCCGGTTCTGATTTTATACATAGCTTTCCAGTGTCTCATTCAAAGTTCAATTTAGAGACTTATAAGAAAACATGGAATAGGGTTATTTATGAAAATAAAAAGAGTTGAAGTAAGGAAATTTTGATGCATACCATGCTATAGTAAGTAGTACCCAACTTCACAGATCTGATATTAACAGAAATTTTGATTTTAATCGTTTTTCTAACAAACGATTTTACAAGTTTTCCAACCCTAAAAATAGATGTAAATTATTTTTTACAATAGTAAATTGTCTAAAATATTTAAATACCAAACACCACAAATATATCCAATAAGCAGAATCATAAACTAGTTCTAGAAGCACAATTCCTCCAACACGCAGCAGCAGCAAAGGGCAGCCAAACTGGAAATATGAGAAAGAAGCAACAGAATAAATTAGTAAAATACTAATCTGAACCAAAACCCAAAAGCTTTAGGAGGATTTGGTCTCAAGTCAATGAAGTAATGATCAATACCATCTCCCTAGTGATATGTCCCAAGGCTTACCACGCTAGTCCAATATGGATATTATCTTCAGAATTATTTTCTGCTGAAGAAATTCTATACTCCCAAAACACACAAAAATTTTAGGTCCTTATAACAAACTTCTTTTTTTTTTTTTTCTTCTAAACTCTTTGTGGGCACTAAAGAAATCGACTTAAGACTCTTAATTCACACAACTAGTTCTTAATAGTTTAAAGTTGAAAATACACTGGAGATTAGAAAGTCTATAGGTTTGGAGTTAAGTTGGTATTGCACACAAATGTACAAGGATTGAATTATGATTATGTCATGTATCAGAAAATATTGCCCTTGGCCTTCAGGTATGTCATATATCACTTACATGTGCTTTGGTTTGAATTCTAATTGTACAATTGATTTATTTCCTGTGATTTCAACTACAAGGAAACAAAATGCTCGAAAAAAAAACTCACTTCACTACATAAAAACATGTTCTCAAAGACGAGAGCAAGGCACAGAAAAAAAAAAATCTCTACGACACATGACAGCCGTTTGAGTATAGTATATATATATATATTGTTTGCGCGTATATATATAGATAAAGATGACATACCATCCTTTCAGGAATGAAAAGCAACCAGTGTGTCATCTTGTGGTCGTCCTGCATAGGTTGTGGTTGTGGAGGGTAACCTTCATAAAAGTAGCCTTGATAGCCAGGTGGTGACCGTGGAGGCAGAGGCGGAGGATACCCTGGTCCCGGTGGACGTGGGAAATCCGACGGTGGAGCGTATGGAGGTGGCAGCTCCCCTGAATTGCATACCACAGTAATTGCTTAATCACACAACAAACACTAATATACATAAAACTTAACATTGAAACATAAATTAGGCTGCAAGAAATTTTGAACATTCTGAAGATGATCAAGATTGAACGGGTTTGAATCATAGCAAAATAATCGTTGAAAACTTGCCAGGTGGGGGATAAGGACGCTGCTGAGGAACGCGTTGGTAACTCATTGCTAAGGGTTACAGTACTGAGTTTTGATCGTCAAATCCACCATATAAATGAAAATGCTTGAGAATATTGAAATCCATTGGGAAGTTTCCCACTCCTATTTTTGAATATGATGGAGAAAACAGACTTCTTAGTCAAAATGGTACTCACAAGAACAAGAAAAGCGAGTAATCTACCCGGTCACGTGCCGCGGCGAAACTACTGGGATGTTAGAAGCTCCACGCAACTTTTCATTTTGTCTATCAACTAACCTTCAAACATCATATGATAAACCTCACAACTTTATTTGCCTTCTAATCTCTTACATCATTCGCGAAATCTATTAAACTCGCTCCATTAATTCTGAGTTAGACCTCTAGAACTCGCAACTACATTATTTTAGAAAAAAGATCAAACACATGAAAGTCGCAGCGTCTACAATGTCAGCATTGACCGGGGGGTCCAACAATTTATATTAATAGTTTAGGCAAAGTGGAAGCAAATGCCGGGACCAAAATCGTTGAACCGCGCGAAGGATTTGTACTTAGGCACTGTTTCAGGGATCCAACAGGGGATTCTGAGGATAATGTAGAGAAAATTCAAAAAAGACGCTGAAAGTGGAAGCTTCGGGTATTTTTCCCTTGAATAACAACTAGTCGACAAACCCTCTAGAGATTGCCACCTAGAACTCATTCTGGATAAGATATGACGCGAAGTATTCTTTCAAAATACAGAATATTGCTTTCCACATGCCTGCTTTGTGGTGAAGGCAAAATAAACCGTGTATATTAATAAAATATACCCTTCAATCCTCTCTATAAACGGTAAAGTTATTCAGTTATGAACTATTAATCAATCAAAACAGAGACGTCTAAGAAGAATTGCAAGTGCGAGCCTTCCTTCAATCAAACACAATAACAGGCATACCTGAGCAAAAGTTATCTAGCACTTTGATAGAGGCATCACAACATAAAATCATAGCAAAAGCTCCAGCATCTTCAGCTCCAATTTCAAAAGAAGAAAACAAAAAATGAGGTACCCACTTCATGGAAGCTCCAGCAGACCTTACTACTCACCCAGACAGTCAAAAAGCAGCCTCGTGGAACTTCAGACCACCAGAAAATCAATCAGCAGCTTTACGGCGAGTACTTTCCTATCGATTAACCGAGCAACAATCCACCGGAGACTGTGATTAATGTATTCAATACCTGGAGCAAGAAAGCTGACACCATATCCCCGCAACACCTCGCACAAACGTAAGTTTCTTTTCCGGTCCAAAAAAATTATAACAAAACTTACATTGCTGATGGTGAACATGTATTTGATTGTGGTCCAAAAGAATTCACATGCATTTAATTGTGGCCCGTCTGTGTCGCAAGCTGCATGGGGGAAAGTAAATTTGACGGCCAAAGCAATATCAGAAGGGGGATTTCAGTCTCTCTTCAAGCAGATTTTCGCAAATGATCCAAACGAGAAACTAAAGAAGACTTTTGTATGTTATCATTCCACAACGACCGGTCCTGTTGCTGGAACGAGATTTATCAACAGCAGGGGTCGCTTTCTGCAGCGATCGTCCCTTGTCTTTCACGGCTCCATCTGGGCAGGAGAATTGAAGCTAATACAAGGTAAAACATTTATTGTGAAGAAAATTGATTTGCGTGACATATAATCAATAAATAGCATTACTGCAGTGGTCATTTATTGATTTGAGAAACTATTTTTGAACAGGTTGTGATCCCTTTTGGCGAATATAGCACTATCAATCCAGTGACTATGAAAGAAAATCGCTGATCATAATTTTGGTTCATGGGTTTTGTTAGTTTTGAGAAAGCAGCTGATCACCTTTTGAACAGTTATATATAATTCTTAGCAACTGCGAGTGCAGGGCAACATGTCGTTATCTAGCCTCGCAATAGCATTTTGTTAGATCCTTCGACTGCTTCGAAATTTTGATATCTGCTGTTTGTTTTTTGATTTCTTGAAATGGTTTGTATGGATCCTTTGGTTATATTGTAAAGTCTGTAATTCATAATATCTGTCTTCCGTGCTGTATTTGTTTGTTCCAAGTCTACAAATGCATGATGTTTCCATCTGCTACGATATTTTACTTGGGAGGTTAGAATTGGGCTGAAATTTCATGGATAGATTTTTAATAAACGCACGGTAGCCCTTGGGGCATTGATTTTGCCATCTCACCTTTTGTTTTAATAACATTTATTTAATTATCAAGTTTTCAAGAAAATTTTTTTATTATATAAATTGCAAAAACAATACACTTAAGACAATCAAGAGTAATATTATCCATTTCAAAATTTTCATTTTAAATATGCATTTGAAAATGTATCTTAAATTATTAGATAATAAAAATATCTAATAATGATTTTAAAAATAATAAAAATTTAGAATGAATTGTGTTATTAATAAATTAATGTAAAATATTAAAATATGTGCTACGTGATCACCCCAGTTCTTCTAAGATATGAGATAAATAGATATCCGGCCTTTAGTTACAGAGGCCCATTATCATTAAGCAGTTATTCCCAGGCCTTATTAATTGAGACCATACCTGGGCTATGGACCAAATTTGTTATTAGGTTGGGTTTCAACCAAAACGTGAGGAATCAATTTTGTAACAAAATTGATACCTCTTTTAAATAGTAGCATAGAGTTTGGGCGTCGGGATCAGAGTCAAATTACATTGCAAGCCCATATTTTGGCTTTTCATGAATGCGATAGCACGTCATATATATTATAGTTTAATAATATTCTATTATATCTATATTAATTAGGTGATGACAATTTCTACCCATTTTATTTGTCATGGCACTTTCCTAAATTTACAAAGTTTCATAAACTTTTAAAATTTACAATTTTTATAAAATATTTCGCATAATATCAAAAACAAATTTATCATAAATTAAGATACTATTTTTTTTTAAATTTTTTATTGTATAATTTTTAAATAAAATTAAATTATTAATAGTTATTATGTCTTTAATAGTCATTATATTCAAATATCTATCAAAAATTTTTATAATAAATTACAAAAATAATATAAAATTATTTTATCTTTTCAAAAATGGTGTGGTAATATTTCTCTTTTATAGTTTGCAAACCCAATTTGTTAAATTTTTTCTCAAATAAAAAAATTATTATCTATATTAATTTTTAAAAAGATTTATAATATAATTTTCATGCACCTTAAATATATATTAAAATATATTTTTAGCACATATAGTATGTTAAAATGACAAATAAAAAATTAAAAATTAAAAACATTTAAAAAACTATTTTTATTTAAATGTGACAAAATATTAATAAGTATCAGTTTATAAATAATTATTGATAATTTAATTTTTAATTAAAAATATATGATTCATAAAATATAAAAATATTATTTTGATTTATAATAGAATACTTTTGTTATTGTATAAATTAAGGGAGAAAGATAAATATCTCCTATAATTTGTACAAATGCCAGATACCCTCTATGAAAATATTTTTAATAAAAAATATTTATAATTTTTAAAAATATTATTTATCTCTTATCCATCACTTTTTAACTTGAAATTATTATAATACTCTTATCATAAGTTTTACTGTTTTTTAAATAATAAAAATATTACGATAATTTAAGTAAAAAAGTGATGAAAAAGCGGGTAAGTGACGATTCTAAAACTCATAGAGTTTTTAGTTACAAACCTTTTTTTGAAATAAATGACTTTTTTTTTTATAAATTATGTGAGATATTTGTCTTTTTTTTTTTTTTTTTTGTTATAAATCAATTTAGCCAATATTATAATTTTTACTTTTTATGGACATTTTTATATTAAAGTGACAAGAGGTAAGCATATACCGTTAATTAATGTGTTATATTTGTGCACTGAGATTTTGAAACACACTCTTTTTGTATAAATATGTGCCAAAAGGAGTTCGTTTTGAAAAAATTGACAAGGAAATGCTAACTCTCACTCGTGCCCAGTCCGAGGCATCACATCACATCACATGTAAAATAAATTAAAGATTTTCGACCCTTGTTTTGGGCCAAGTTTCTGAAACTGAGTTTTTTATTTTCCAAGAATTGATTGTGAGCTCATTTACAATAGGGGCGATGCTAAATTGCCGATACATTTTGGTCCAACACTTAACATTTCCGGTGAAGGGAAGTTCCTAAAATCTGACAATAAGTACATAATTATATAATATAAAAAAACATAACAGCCAAGTTTACCTAACTGGGAACTGGAAATCCATTAGGGACTAAAATGAATGAAGCATTTTTGTATCAGAAAAAGTAAGCACTAACAACTAAAAAATTAGCTAGAGAGATGCAAAGTGGAAGAAAAATACTATTGATGTTTGAAATTTTTCAAAAGAAAAACTTTAAACATTATACGGATTTAATCTTTCTTAATTATTCATAAGTTTGACCAATTTTACCTCCAAATTGAGAAAATTATTGCAACGACTACTTTTAATTATTTATAAACACATAAAGAAAATTATAGTATCATCAACTTTTCGATATAAAAATTCTAATACTCAAATTAAATTTTAAATAAAAAAGTAAAAAAGAAAGTTTCAACAACAAAAAAAGAAATTTTATAAATATCGACGCATAATATATATATTATTTATTATTATGTCTAATCTTCTTTATTAACCCTTTTTAAGATAAAAGGATACTAGTTTTTTTTATAACTAGTGGTACATCTTTATAAACTTTTACACTTGTAGTCATCCGAGAATGAGAACAAGAATTTGTTAAACAGAATGTATATAGGCATCGAATAATGGGTCACTGTAAAATTATTGCCTATAGATCTAGATGACGTAATAATTACATAGTCAGTGACTTGTATAATATAAAATGTTAAATATAATATGATAATTTATAGTGACTTTAAGGCCCATGCATATCCTCCTTCTATCGTCTTCGTTTTCAAGTCGGAGTTTACACGAAGTCGAGGCCAATCTTTTTGCCTTGAAACTTGTTCTAGTGGAAGTAAGGGTGACCTCTCGACATCGCGAAATGAAATTCGTTTACGGATTTGTCTCCCATTCTAGGCTTAGGGGTAATGCGAATGATAGGGGATGATTAGGACCACGGCCTATATTTTTTCTCCCAATATGAGTCCTCCAAATTTTTACTAAAATAAAATTTCAGTAGAAATTTACAATCTCTTTTAGCCAGGTGTGGGTTTCTATGGTGATCTTTTTTTTGTGACTGAAACTATTCAAACTTCAAATTTCTTATAGTTTTAGGAGGCATTAACTCTTTAACACATCATTTTTTAGTTGAAACAGTGCCATGCGTCGTGTTCTGACTAGTCAATATAAATAGAAGAGCGTTTTTGTAGGGTGCTTTATCATTGCACACTTGTGTGAAAAAATTTAAGTCGCCAAGTTTTATTAGTTAAGGATTGTTCACACTGTTTTGTAACTTTAACACTTCTATAAATACTCTCAATTCTTTTCATCTTCTTATATTATCTCATATTGCTTACTAAAACTCTGCTTGATTGAATACTAATGCTATTCAAGCTTTTTGAATTCTCAAAGTAAGCATTTCATAACCTTTTTATTTATATTTTTTTCTTCTAGATGCATGATTTAAAAAAAATTTCAATTCAATTGAATAGATAAGGCGTGATTCTGAACATCCTATATTTATGATTTTTGCAAGCTGGTAGAAGGGTGTATGGGTTTATAGAAAAATACAAAAGCTAAGGTTTAGTTTTAAGTCAACTCCTATAATTTTGGGCAATAGGGGTATTGTCGATAGAGAATGATCTCGACATCCGTGAGATTCAAATCTCATAAGCCTTTTTATTATTTAGGTTAAGGACTGGGTAGATAATATTTTGTAAAAACAAGAAAGAAAAGTAAGTTAGGATTTCTTTTTTTAGTCTTTGCATACTCCCAAATGACATATGCACAGTGAAAATAAAAAAAAAATAAAAAAAAACTTTGCAATTTTCAATCAAGGATCTACGCGATAATCATAGCCTTTTAACCATTAGATGAAATCAAAATTTATACTTTATGCATGTAGATGAATTAATGAACTATAAAACACAGATTCTTGAATCTTTGCCTCAATAGTATCCACACAATCGAGAGGGAATAAAGTTAGAGTGCTAGCTCTTTCAGTTCTTCTCCTTGTGTTGATTGCTGTCCTTTTATGTTTTTTTCTCAAAAGGACTCACAAGTAGGAAGAACATAACTCTAGGTACTACTAGTTTAAAGACATCAAAATATACTTTTATATAATGCATTTTTATGATTTTATCGGCCTGTTTTATCTAGAATTAATAAATTTATTAGTGAGTAAAACTTATTACATAAAATTTAAACTAACATA
>JAWDEX010159624.1:0-18962 GCA_035221805.1 Trichilia hirta | reverse complement strand
ATCTCAAAGAAGGTCAGCGAAAGTGCTGTTATTCTTTCTTAGCAATTTTAAGTCATTCTTTAATTCCATAATCTCTCGGTTTAGGTCTATCATCCTAAACTCTGTAATCTCGACCCTTTTCTCGAGATTCTCCCTAATCTTTGCCTAGCCTTGGTGGTCTCTCTTTAGTTTCTTATTCAGACTAAGGATTTTTTTCTTCAGCTGTTCATTTTCTTGGTCTTGGGCAGTCACACCTTAGATATGCGACTTTATTTGCTCTTGTTGTCGAGTGAGCACGTGGGCAATTTATAGAAGAAATAGTTAAAAAATATACCTAAAAGTTTCAAAAGAGAAGACGAGACGGGTGTAAAGCTTACCATAATCGAGAAGTTTTGCATATAGTTTATTGTCGCCTAAAGGAAAAGGCTGCCCACCTCTTTATTTATGACGCTGTCTATCAGAAGGATGACTGTATTAATGAGAAAGAGGAGGTGAGCCACCATCAATCTTTTATTTTTACTAAAGTCCAAGAGCTCTAACTCTAACATAAGAGCATGGGAAAGAGCAAAATAATGAGAAATCACCAGCACTAGTAACCTAAGAAAAGAAGTTGGGGCACTCTGGTTGGACCCTGACACGTCAGTAAAACTAGATCTAGTGGCACGAGCAGTTGTAATCGAGTTGCTCAATAGCTTCTCCTATTCCTTTTTAGATTTGAATCTCTTTCTTGTTAATTAGGGAGGGCTATTGTTGTTGTCGAACGTCTCTTGAGGCAAAATTAGGGCTTTATCCTTATCTTTTATGAAAGTTCTAGAAACTTCTTGTTGACGCTGGAAAAGGAGTGACAACATTTGACTCTGTCCTGCCCCCTTGCGATTGCTAGACACTCAGAGACAGAAGGATGCTAATCTCTCTTTGACATATCTGCAAAATAAAACAAAAAAGGTTCAATTCCTTTTACAAGGATAACAATGCATCTGCGGTGTCCTACCCTTCTCTTTTATTCGATTGAGGGTGATGCGCGAGATATAGGAGGAGATCAAACTCGACTCTACCAAAGAGATTTTGAATAGGATCTTCTTCTGATCAGCAGTAATGTCTCTGAGTAAAGTCATCCTTTCCTTTGACTTTTGACCTAGGGCGAGGCAACTCGACCAAGTAGTGGTCGACCCAAACCTATTTGGAATCTTTCTTCCAGTAATAAAATCCCATTTGCCCTCGATAAAAAAATTATTTATCCTTCTAGTACTTCTCACTTGAAGGATTTTCCCTCATCGAATTGGAAGTTCCCAGCCTAATTTACAAATAGTACTAGTTAGAACTTGATATTGGATTCTTTCTTAGCGTATATATATAGGCCACCTCGAGAATACTCAAGAATTCACCAAAGTATTCTTGTCACAGTACGTATAATTGGGCCAAGATCCTCTAACTGTTAGGGATGAGTTAGTATGGGAGAATTTGAAAATAAGTAAGCACACTGACAAAGAATGACTAGAGTGATAGCCTCACTCCTAATAAAAATAGCTCTTTATTGAAAGTAATTTTACTAGGAGGAGGTCAGCTTAGTACTTCTCCCCTACACGAAACCCTCGTGGTTACTAGGCTATCTACTTCAAAAGCCTCCTGATACACACTGAGATCCTGTGTGATGACTATAAAAGAAAATTATTTGGCCTCAAATTCAATTCCTATCTTGAGTACTGAAACTGAATCAGTAGTAAACCCCTCATCGTCTGAGCTCAGGGGCGAACTTGGTGCTGGGTCTACCTTGACAATTTCTCAAGGTGACTGACCTAAGGACCTACCTCGACAGCTCTCACTGCTAGTATTCATCTTTTACATGCATACAATAGTACATCATGATAAAAATGGCACTACGAATCAATATTTTCTAAGGCCAATGAAAAATATAGGCCCCACGACCTCTCTCTCTCTGCCTGCCCTCTCAGCTTTAACAACGCGCTAATTGATAAAAACCCTGATCCTAGATGCTTCTCGATCGTGGCCAGTGTCATGATCCCCCCTATGAGTAAGAAACCTGCCACGAACCTGCCACGACACTACTATAAAAAAAGTATATAGTAAAAAGGGCAAGCAAGTAGTATCTTATCAATCAAAGCAGATGTAGGAATAAGGGCACGAATGAATTCATTGTTAACAGATGCAGAAGACGTAGAAGGGTAGAGCTTAGAGAAATCACAAGCAAAACTTGAGTCTGTCAAGAATGCAAAATGCAAAATAAAAGGCAAATTGAGGTTATTTATAGTCAACCAACTAATAATCAAGTGACATGACGTATTTGGATAGTCACTCTATGAACGATCAAGAATGGGCCACATCGCATCAATCTCGAGTGGGCATTTTGAGGCATCGCTCTAATTTAAAAGTAGCCACCAATCTGCTTTTACGTGGCTGTGCCACGAGTTATAAGGAGACATCGTACTTTAGTAATGTCCTTTTAAAAATAGTGAATGGGACTCGAAGTATTTGTATTTAATGAAGACCATTCACTGCTCGAAGTACCAAAGCATTCAAGTAAAAAAACTAAATTGTCTTAGTAAATCGGAACCATTCAAATTTCTTCTCTCGCTTCACGATAGAGAAACTTGAGTGTTTATATTGATGACTTTTATTGACCCTATATTTTGACCCCGGTTGTTGTTATACCGGCGACCTGATTCAGATTTAAGCACCTTAATATCTTGACTGGCATCTTGGTTATCGAGGCGACTTAATTTTAATATTCTAAAAATGAGAAAATCAAATGAAAAAAATAGGTGCATTTCTCAAAGAACGGCTTAAATGTCCCATCACATTAAGAGACATCTTGTCTTACAAACTGCAGGCATTTATTGACCACCCTAGTCTGACATAAGGGAATAGTGAAAGGACCTGTCGGATGGCCATATCGTATTCTGTCTAATCAGGCTCCTGTTTTCCGATGCTTACACGTACAAAAGCCTTATAAAGGGTGAAATTGCTACATGAATAAGGGGAACTTTTTTTTTTTTTTTTGCAATTTTTCGAGAAAAAAACGGAGTTCAAATCAGTGGTGGCTGATCCTCACTATAAATATTCTTGAAACCAATGTCCGGAGTTGGTAAATAATTTAAACACTCTGTTTTATTGTCTTTATTTAACTTGATCTTTGATGATCCATTGACTTAAGTGTCAAAGTTTATAAGCTGGTAATTCGGTTTTACTCTTTACTCTTTTTGATTTCAGGTAGTCCCCTAGAAGTTATTGTTCGAAGTAAAATATTATTTTATACGGTCTTTACATCAACATCAACAATAAAATTTATATAGTGCGCTAAATTTTCTCTCTGAAAAAAATTTAGGCATCAACATTAATGAATTTAATTAAAATTAACTAATATAGAAAATAAACTGAAATAGAGGGAGATATTGCATTCGTGAATAAAGAAAAAATTCAATTTATTAAATACATGTTGATTTATTATAGAAAAATATATATTTAAAAGTAATAATTTCAACTATTTTATTATTTATTTTATCAATTTTATTATATATTTATAAATATTTAATATTAAAAAAAGAGACAAATTCTATAGAATTCACTCTAATTTAGTAAAATATAAGTTATCTTATTTCACCTAAAAATTAAAACACCTAATTATATTAAAAATAAAAAAGACATAGTTATATAATATTTTTCTTAAATTTTATTAGTTTTAATTAATTTAATATGTTCTTTTATATTATTTTATAAAAAATTTTGTCAGTAAAATTTGGCTAGGTAAAAATTTGATTGAAGAAAAAAATTAATATAATACGCATTTGAGTCCCTTAATTAAAATATATATTAATTTGTCAATTTATAAAAGTAACGGTATTAATATTGTATATAATTTTTTAAAAATTGGTGCAAATAGAGTTTTACTAAAAAAAAAAAAAACCTAGTAATATTAATAAAGAAACGAATCTATTTGACTTCAATGCGGTAACTCCGTTAAAACTTCCAAGTATAAAATGTTTTAGATAAAAAAATACTGATTCTATTATTTTTGATATATTCTCTTATTACACGAGTAATCCAAACAGTAACACATACAGTGTTGTTTATAAATTACAAATTTTGCGGCATTGGATCTTCAAGTAGCGGAAACGGAGGTGTTCTTGATTCATAATGGGTGGATAGCAATCGAAGAAAACAAGAAAGTACCGCAGGCGCCGCAATTGTACTTTGACTGTTAAAGCTGAACCTGATCCCAGATTTGTGTTTCAGTTCGATGGAGAACCTGAGTGTAGTCCTCAGGTTTTTCAGGTCCAGGGAAGTGTTAAGCAAGCTGTTTTCTCTTGTAAGTTCGGATTCAGGAACTCCAATGATCGAAATTCGGTATGGAGGTCAGTTATGTTGAAATTTTACTAGTTCATTAATGGAAAGAAGTTAAAAGAAAAAATTAATACTTCTCAGAGCAACCAATGTGTCAAACATTGTGTGTTATTACAGGCCTTCAATGCCGGAAACAGACATGCCGAGAAGTTGACTACCGACTCTCGGAATGGAAAAAGACCAATCTTCCGAGGAACGAAAAGGTTGGTCAATTACAATACATGAACTTTCTGGCTCGCCAGCAGCAATAGCGTCAATGTTGACTCCATTTGTCCCGTCTCCCGGTTCAGACCGTGTCAGCCCGTCCAACCCTCGTGCATGGCTCGTTCTCCGCCCTGGAAACTGCACCTGGAAGCCCTGGGGTCGTCTCGAGGCCTGGCGTGAACCAGGAAATTCCCATTTACTCGGATACCGTTTCGATCTTTTACACGACGCCATCAAGTCAGCTTCCTCTAACACCACCGTCGCAAATTCAACTCTCAGCTGCACAAAAGGCGGTAAATTCACTATCGACACCACAACCACACTTCCTTCAACCCCAGTACACAGTCCGCACAGCAGCTGCGATTCGGTTCCGGAACCCGGTCCGGTTCAGGTTTGAGACCCGGATCCGGGGCTGCAGTTTATATACAGAGGTTTTATAATGTCATCTGCGGTGGAAGGCGTTGGAAAGTGCAAACAGCCAGAGGTTGAAATCAGTGTGCATCACGTGACTTGCACGGAGGATGCTGCGGCTTTCGTGGCATTGGTGGCAGCTATGGATCTGAGTATGGATGCTTGCGGGTTGTTTGCTCAGAAGTCAAGGAAAGAGTTGAGACGGCAGATTCAGCAGTCTGTGGTTTGATGTACAAGCATTTGTCGTTTTGGGATAGACCATTTCTTTTTTATTTTGTTTATTTAATTTTTATGATGAGTTGGATTATTCTTTTGGCGGATAACTAGCAGCAGTTTTTGAGTTGTATATGTTATTAGATTGATTATTTTGTACAATCAGAAATGATAAATATTTATTTGTTTATTTTTGTTTGTTGTTTATAGATTTTTTATTTTATCATTTTTGGGTTTGTATTTTTATTTGGTTTCGGACACTAGAATCCTATGTTGATTAACATGTTGTACCATATTCATCGATTTGTGTTAATTTCTATGACCATATTTTAGAAAAAAAAAATAAAAATAAAAAATAATATTGTTTAATCCATAGAATATTAAATTTTATTCTCTTATTATTACTCATAATAATTTTACAATAACAAAGATAAGTTTCCACTCCATCAATCCAATTTTATCACTAATATAATATTGAATATTTTCAGCAATCTTCTTTAATGATTGTGAAAACCATATTTTAATAGAAAATTTGTAAAAATTCACATATTCATCTTTTTTCCATCCAAAATTTATGAAATATTTAAAATATAACAGAATTCTAAAATAACAAAACCATATTTTGGAAATAGTTATTATGCTTATAAATTTTATTTTTTCATAGAAATAAAAAACCATCAAAAAAATTTAAAAGAAATGCATATATTGTATTAATTATTTAAAAGATTATTTTGATCTTAATATAGCAAAATTATTTAGAGAGTACACCTACTGTAGATCCCACCAGCCACTTCCCCACCTTAAGTATATAAAATTATTTTCATTCCTCCGTCTATTACTTTGCAAACATTTCTTATAAACAAACTTTCCTTTACAAGGATATAATACAAACTTCTCATTTTATCGAACCACATGCACATCATTTGGATATTTTTACCCTCACATCGAGCCTGCTTATTCTGCAAACAACAGGCAACAAATCATAATCAAATGACTACAAATCATAATTGAATCATTACATATACAACATACTATATTCAGTCATTTATCATAGGTGAATGAGAGAAAAACTAATTGCCATTTAGAATATTACATATTTAGCTCAACAACATTTATAAGATTCTAGAAAAATATAATTAAAACCTGATAACAGAAGTGAGTTTGAGAAGTTATGAGAAAAGTTGTAGACATTGACTCAAAAGTAATGACATAGAATACCCAAAGCAATGACAGAGACGTAGAAAACACTGATAAAACCCACAAAACAACGTTGGACTTGTTCGTAAGGGACAAATCATTAGTCTACGAACAACGTACAATGTAGTTCATTTCACCTTGAAAATGTCGACGATTTCTCTACGGTTTCTGATCTTTAGACGAACAATCAACCGGCTTCAGAATTTACAGAAATGAAGCTCCTCTCAGGGTGGTTACTCTCGGGTGATTTATTTCAGTTAGCCTCTATCTTGATCAATAATTTAGTTAACATCTGGAATTCTCGTCATAACCCCTGCTCAAAAAACACATGTAAATCACTTCCTTACCTTCTTTATTTCGACCTCACAGTGTGAACTTTGATATGCTTTTCCATTGTTTTGTAGTTAATGAAGTTAATGAAAGGCGTCTGGTTGCCTGGGGTCTTATCTCCGGCACAGCCATCATTTTTTGTGCGTTAAAGCTCAAAAAAAGGCCGCTCTTCATGATCACCATTCTCTCAATCGTCGTCGCTATGAATCCCGTCATAAACGAATACTTAATCGAGGGAACCATGAACGTCAAATAATTCCCAGTTTTGTGCTTCTCTGCAGCCTTAGGTACGAACGTTTTACCTAATCAATTTTGATCTCGCGATGTTATTAGTAACAGAACCTTTGATGATTTTAATTAGGCATTGCAAGGAGATGGATATTGCTGCAATAAAATCAACATCAATTTCAAGCTTGTTAAGGAACCCAGCGAAAATGTCGTCCGTTGCTGCTCCATCCTTTTCGGCTTGTGCAAAAAGCTGCTTTTCTACAATGCTCGATTTCCTATACCTACTGTTCTTTATCATGCCGATAATTTTATCATGACAATTGATCAAGATGTGTACTACTAATCTCTGGATTGCTGTTATCGTTACAGAAATTTACCAAAAATTATAGCTCAACCATGTTTAACATAAATCTTCTGTAGATGGATTTAGTCAAATTGTTCGCAAGTAAAACTGTCAAATCTGCGATAATGCTGTTGGCAAAATTGGTGCAATTGCATATTCAAGACAATATTTGACAGCTGAATAGCAATAAATCTGTAATAATTCATGTAGTACTACAATATGGAACGAATTGTGCAACTCATAATCTCTACGTTGAGAACAAAATGCCATAAAGTTGGAAACGGCTAAGCTCTGCAAAATTAAATTCTATCAAACACTACACAGATGGTCCAGATTATGTTCCTTGTTGGACAAAGATGCAAAATGCAGACTGGCATCACATCCAAGTTCCATGACCATGTTTCAGTCGCTGGAACATCACTTTCAGAATTTAAGGGACTAAGCCATGACACAGGGTAAGTAGAACAACTAGAAGCAGGAATCAAAAACTGTACACAGGCATCATAGAAAGTCAACAACTTGACATAAATTATACAGATTAAATCGATCATAATATAAACCTGCCTACATTTTGCCTGCAAAGTTGAATCGTATTTTGATCAGTCTAGTCGAGCATAAGCACTCGAAAAAACTTGCCTGTTTCTGTATCAAAACCAAGTGAGAAAATTACAATTAAAATGTTGGAGCACCAAGAAAAACCCAAGAAACATTTCATCTGAATTTCTATTCTGCTGCAGCATCTTCCCCGTCATCTGCAGTATTTCTAATATCAGGCAATGTCTCCAGATCAATCTGGGATTCTTTATCATCTTGGACAACAGTAGAATCAGAAGAATCAATGTCCTCTTTGTTTGCATCCACAATCTCATTCTTAGAGAAAGAGTCCAAGCTTTCAGTCATTTCACCTAATTCATTGCCACTATTCCTATTCACGATCCCTTCAGTAGAGGAAGCGTCAGAGCTTTCATTTGTTCCACCTGATTCATAGTTGTTATTCAACGTTTCATTCTGAGTTGTGCTGGCAGTCTCATTCGTTGAAGACCCCAAACTGACGCCTCCATCTGCCGTTGCATTTAAGCTTTTGTTTGTTTCTGATTGGATGGGATCTGAATTATTGAAGGAATCTCCTGTGGCTGCATCTGCACTCACGGTACTAATAGAAATAGTGGAATTAGAATCATACCGGCGGCCATTGGAAATTGTTTTATTGCCATTGGCTTGTTCCAATTCTGTTTGCTGGTTGGTGGCTTCCAGGTTCGTTGCACCAATCAATGTTTCATTTTGAGCTTGATTTGAATCAAACTTAGTCTTATTTCCATTCTGCAGAGAACCATTAATTTTGGTACTCAATCCCACTGAGTTGTTGCTGATTTCAGTACCTGCTTCAGTTGAGATATTTGTTGCATTTATAAGCGAGCTATCCTCAGGGTTGTATGATCCAGTCCTGTGATCTTTCTCCTTTTCTTCAGTAGTGGTTGCATTCAACGTACTGCCACTTTTAACCATTTCACCTTCTCCCAATTTTAATCCTGTACTCTGTTCATTTCCATTGATTTCCTCAGTGTTATTTGATGCCTTTTTGTCTACAGAAATATCCCTTTCAGAGTTCTCATTCGAGTTTTCAGATCTTGTTTTCTCAGTCTCAGAGATAATAATTTGGTTGTCATGGGACACTGCACTGGAAGCATCATCTGCCTTATAGTGCTCTTCTCGTGCCACATGGGTATCCCTATCGTCTGCATCATGATCATTATCATCCAACAAATTCTCATTTTCTACTTGACTGTCTTTCTCTTCACCTTCGTTCACCTCATTCTCTCTATCATCATTATCTCCTTCCCTCTCTTTCTCTTCGTCTATAAATTCTCCCTCATGCTCAGCTTCATTTTCTGTTTTCTCTTGATCTTGCTCATCCATCTCCTCATCGGCACTTCCTCTTTTCTCCTCTTCTGTCTCTTCATTCTTAGTTTCTTCTTCCTGTTCCTCTTCGTCGTGCCTGCTTCCTGTCTCTTTCTGCACTTGCTCCTGTGTGTTTGCTTCTTCTTGCACTTCATCTTCATGGTCTACTTCTTCATTCTTGTTTGCTTCCTTGCGCTCCTCATCTTCATGCTTTCTTACTTCTTTTTCTTCTTCTTCAGGTTTATTTTCTTCATCCTCGACTACATCTTCCTCTTCTTCTTTATGCTTCTCATTCTTAGTTACTTCCCACACCTGAGGAAGATCCTTCCGCCCCAAATTCAGAATCTCATCATCACTACGTGCTTTGACTGAAACTTTTGTGTCTTTATCATCAAATTCCTTCTTCTTATCGTGGGAGCGCTTCACTTGGTAGATTAACCAAAAACAAACACCAAGCAACAGAAAAATCTGCAGAATATGTTTTACCTTGATGCCTTTGGATCTTTGGCTTCTAGTTGGTGCCCGCTTGATCATGATGTACTTCCTCGAATCCCCTTCTCTTATCTACTCCCCTGTATATAGATACTGCAACCTGAATTCCAATATTCAAGCGATCCAGTGATAAATCTCAGAAACAGAAAATAAAAACTCAATTCAAAGCTAACTTCAATGAACTTTGATAGATTAAATTCCTGGTTCTAGGGACTAAACATGACCTGAACCATAAATTTATCAAAGTCAAAAACTTGCGCTGCTGACATAGTTCATGCCGAAATGCAATTCATCCAAAATTTAATTGTTATGACATAAAACCAAATACTCAATAACTTGGATATCTGAAAAATCCATCCCACAAGTATACATATAAAAAGATTCCACACTGAATCAAACTACTCTTCATGATCTGTTCGTAAATTATGAGAAGCTATAAAAAAAACCAAGAAAATGTCTGAAGCAACAATCTCAAATGAGCCTAAAAGAACTATTACACTTGTTCAAATCAAGATTTTTGTTAGTGACATCAAAAACAGGGCAACACATTAAAATGAGAAGAGCAAACACCATTTCACAAGAAAAAGCAAAAGTAAAAGAAAATTCAAAGAATGCCAGGTTTTCAAGTTAGTTTAGTTACGCAATCGTTCAAGATTTGTGAAAAAAGATAAATCATCACTTTTGCTATTGAATTTTCAAAAAAGCACTCTGGTAACACGTAACAGCAGTGCACAAAATGCTACCAATATTCACAATTGAATAAAGAAAACAACGTCGCAAGTGAACTTCCCACTTGCAGGTTCACATCTCCATTCTGTTTCTCAACTTTCATAGCAATCAAACAACAGTCTAGTCACTGAACTGGCTACTAATTCTAATTTATAATTACACTATTAGCCAGTTCTAGCAACACAAAATTTGTTCATTTACCTCATGACTCTAGGCATCACAGTATTAAGCATCCATCATTTGGTTCAGTACAAAAATATGTACAACACCACCACCACAAAAAATAATAAGCAATACATCCACATAAACAAAATCCTCTCAAATAAAATAAAACCCATCCAAAGAGCATAGTGAAACCGTTGAGAACAAAATAAATCTAGAGACTAACCCTAGAACTGCAAGAAGAACACACTCCAACATCAAATCCAGATATCATACCAAAATCCAGAGTCGGAGTCAAAACCCAAAACCCATTTACCAAAACAGCCAATTAAAGCACAAAGAAATCCATACTGCGATTCAAACAGTAAGTAAACTAAGTTTGGTAAAATATTTCAACAAATAAAGAATTGAAACATGATCCATTTGGTTAACAGATAAACTCAAAGTGAAAATAGTTCAAGTACCCAGAGACAATAGAAGCAGAGTTGAAGTGTCAAAGAGGTTTCCCTTGGGGAAGAAACAGAGTGATGAATTTTTTATTTTGAATTCGTACGATTTTTTTTTTCTGAATTTCTTCTTCGCTTTCTAGAACTAGCCCTCCCAGGGTCGGATCTACTAACTACAGGGTTATACGGAAACTCGTCTAAAATAGTCGTCTTAAATTTTTTTATTTTATTTTTAATATCGGGATAATAACATCTGAGTTCTCTAATTTTATTTTTTCATAAACAATAATTTGATTTTTACATTTATTTGTAAGTCCTCTGCCTGTCTACCTCTATCAATATAAACATTTTATAATTATATTGATAAATAATAAAAAGAATATTTTCATTTTTTTAAAATTAAAAAATTTTCATTTTCAAAAACTCAAAATTTAATTCTCTTTTTATAAAATAAAATAACTCTTTTTCATTTTTTAAAATCATTTTTTTTTAGTAACAATCAAAATGGTATAAAAAATTTTGTAATTAGTTTAACTATGCTCCATTAAATGTCCAGTTTGTAGTGATATTTTAAATATAGATTTTGCTAATGAATATTTTTAAAGTACTTATTAAGATTTTTATATTTACTATTTATAATAATTTTTGATATTTGATATAATAATAATTAATGAGTATTTTTTTATGAATTTTAATTTATTAAAAATTACAATTTATTAAATATAAAAATCTTAATAATTTGAATATTTGTGACTTTACTAACCAATCAACTCAAATTTTAACTTAAATATGAGTTATTAAAAAAATAAAAGAATAGGATTATATTTACAAGCCCTATATCCACCCGATACTCGAATAACAAACAATTTGGGCCACGAGAAAATAACAATGGTGACACTAAATACACCTCCAAATTATTGCAGTACACTATTTTGGGCTTTTTATGATGTGAAAATAGATGTATATAGAATAAGAGGGGTGCAATTTCATTGAGTAATACTATTTATCGTAATTTTTTTTTTTTTTCGAAAATGTATAAAAATGAGATGATAGGATATACATGCATTCATTAAACAGTAAATTTTTATAATTTTAAAGTTATTTATTGTATCTATTTTTTTATAGAATCAATTTCACCTCATTTAAATGTATTTTAAAATAAAAAATTTGAGATAACGACTAATTTTTTAAAAAAAATATTGAACTTAGGGTGGGGAATGAAAATATCATATCAAACAAAAGTGATTAGTTTTATTTTTCAATATATCAATTATCATTAGTTTCGTCTAATTAATTTAATATTATCCTTAATTTTTTTTTTTTTTTTCTGGTCATTTTTATTGACAAGAGTTTGCTATATGTTGCTTTCTTTTAATCATTTTATAAAGTAATTTAAGTTCATGAAGTTATTGATAAAAATGGATTTATATTTTTTTTTAAAATACTTCTCTTTGATTCAAAATAAACTAACATAATTTTCACCATATCTAAATACCTTCTATTAAATAATATTTATTAAATTTCTCAATTTATATTCTAACATCAATATTGCAAGTGATGTGAAAATTAATTCGTTATTATCATAATTTATCACATATTAATTTTAGTATAATAGAAATATGTGATTTTAATTTATCAAAACAAATCAAAATTAACATATAAGATAATCCATAATAATTAATTGGCTTTCACATCACTTATATTTTAACGATAAGATACAAATAAGCAAGTGTAGCTTGAGTATCATTAAAATAATTGATTTTCCTTATAAATAAAAGAGATTAGTGTTAATCTTTCTGATAATAATTTTGAAGTTGGATTAAAGTGACGGTTAACTTTCTCTCTTCTCTCTAGTCTCGACTTTTGTTGTTTCTACCACGTCAAGCAAACAAACCTCATTATGTTAATACCAAAACCCCAACTCAAATGCCTAACAAATCCAACAATATATTGTTATCTAAATTTGCTTTGCTTACCTTAAATTAAAAGTACGTTAACTATTTTTATATAAAAAATTAAGTTAACTGCAAAAAAAGACTTGCATATATAAAAAGAATGATGTGATATTTCCAAAATTTGGTATATAATCTCCTCATTATCATATAATTATTTAAACTTATGTTGTCAATACAATTTAGCTAAAATTATATTTTCCTTTTTCAGAATCAACCAAAACTGAAACAAAAGAAATTACTTATTATTTCAAGACTCTTAATATATCGCCACCAAATGTAGATGAATGAATGCTTATCAAAGATTTTAACTATAGTACCATCAAAATTAATTAGGTGTATAACAATTATAAATGTATGCTTAATTACATTCCAATGGGAACTATAGAAAAAAAAGTACTATTAAAACTATAACATAATACTCAAGCAACAAGATTCTAACAGCATGATATATATTTCTTTGCTTCCCTCTAAAGAAATTCTTCCTTCAATAATAAAACTTAGCTTATTGTATTCTATAAATTTTAATATTTTTGTTTTCACCCCATGCAATAATATTTAACTATATATAGCTTTATAATCCACATTGCATCTCCCTACAATTTTATTAATATCAGAGAAATTAATTAAGCCATGAACAATTACTTTAACTTCATTATATTGATTGTGTTTCTTAGCACATTTCTTCAACGGAGATTTCAACAAAGACTTCTTCGTAACATGGTCTCCAAGCCATGTAAACACTTCTGCAGACGGCACAACCAGAAGTTTGAAGCTTGATCGAGAATCTGGTAAATACTTCCTCTTTTCTGTAAACTTAAGCACTTATAAAACGTCAAGTTAAAACTAAATAGCATTGTTTTACTGCAAACTACCTATGGATTACGCAAAGAATATGCAACTTCAAACAAGTATTTTCTAAAATGAGTGAGCGTAATTTGTACAAAAACTTATATGTGCACGCATATATATACAAAAGCTCTACCTTTAACACGCAAATTTAAAGTCATATGATTTTGGAAAACTAGCAATGAATTAAGGTTCCTATCTCAAGTGTTATAATTATTTTCTCAGTATTTTGATATTTTTTACTGCTAGGTTCTGGATTTCCTTCAAACCTAATGTTTTTATTTGGGCAAATAGACATGCAAATAAGGCTAGTATCGGGTCGCTCAGCAGGTACAGTTATGACCTTCAATGTAAGTAGTCTATTCTATTTTTTACCATCTCCGTTATATATTTTATAAATTTTTTGGTGAAAGTGATTATGAAAAGTGCTTCTATGTGCAACGCAGTTGACATGTGATCAACCAAATAGAGATGAAACAGAGTTTGAATTCCTTGGCAATGTTAGTGGGCAACCATATATTCTTCAAACGAATGTTTATGCTGATGGTTTGGATGACAGAGAAGAGAGAATTTATCTCTGGTTTGATCCTACAAAAGACTTCCGTACTCACACGGTATTGTGGAACCTTCACCAAATTGTGTGAGACCATTTTTCTTCCATTAACTCTAAGCTTTAATTAAAAATTTACTGAAACTTTTTCAGTCAGAAATTTACCCACCAGAAATTTTACTGAGGCTTTGCAGGACTTAAATCTATTGTGACACTGTTCAGAAAAAGTTTTATCCCTTAATTTATAAAATTACATTTAGATTTTGATATCTTTAACTTTATTACTTTACACCTTCCTAGACTTTCAATTTTAGCTTTACCCTTGATATTAAATAAACAAACTAAGGAGACATAAAGCAGAAAATTTAATTATCCTATTTTATTGTATTGATAATTATTTTCAAAATAATTCTTCATTTTTCAGTTTTGTGGTTGATTGTGTACCCATCAGAAACTTACAGAAACCATGCAGACCAAGGGCTGGCTGACGCTAGATGGCAGTTGTCACATCCCTAACTCTCGGGTATGCAAGCTGGGCAGATTAGGCTAGGCAGACGGCTCTAGGATTAGGAACGGTGGCGTACGGGTAGTTAAGCAGTGGGGCTTACTACTCTGCACGAGCTGGTCGGGAATTGGAGCCGTTCTCCTGATGAGCCCAAGGCAGGGCGAAACCAGCGAGGCATACTGAGGCAAAGGCAATGCAATCTTGAGCGGGGGAGCTCAAGGTGCGAGAGCCAGACGAGGTGTGAAGATCGAGGCCAAGTGACTTAGTGTCTGAATGCAGGAAAAGCATAGGAATTCGGATCCTCGCAACTCTAAGAAGCCAATTGAAAGGTTGGCTTATGTTTTTTTTTATGTTGTGGTAAAATGGTTGAAGGCAGAGGTCTTCGTAAAATAGATATTGTGCGAAAAGATGTAGCAAAGCTTTGCACGGTGAGTATCTGATGGGCTGCGCAGAGTAATAGCGAAAGAGAAAATTATTGGCTGGATCAGGGATTCAGCGCATCGCGGGGCGACGCGGCTAGAGCAGAAAGAAGCCGTGTGACAACTACCATGTAACCCAATATTGGATCTTCAGCTTAACACAACTTGCAATCCAATGTTAGGGGCACTGGTCACAAATAAAAGCATTATTAAATATTGATTCTGTCTATGGGAAAGATCGATTAAAGTTTTATTATTCATTTTTCATTATATTATAAAAGTTTTTTTTTAACAAACACAGTATTGTTATTCAAATTATATTTTAAAATAGAATTTTACCTAGCCATTCTCATTTTAAAGAAAGGATATCTTTATTAGAAAAAAGTTATACGCATAGATCACACGTCAATAATTATAGTTATATCTGCAATTCAATTTTATCGTATAGGAACACAGACTCAAAGCTTTCTCAAATTTGAAGCACGTTTATTTATGAATGTAACTTCAATCGGCAGACTT
Organism: Trichilia hirta; assembly: GCA_035221805.1. Classification (NCBI taxonomy): domain Eukaryota; kingdom Viridiplantae; phylum Streptophyta; class Magnoliopsida; order Sapindales; family Meliaceae; genus Trichilia; species Trichilia hirta. Next base: position 3,176 of record JAWDEX010159624.1, on the reverse strand, counting down.
AAATACCATTTATTTTTTTGACTAAATGTTTTAAAAACAAAAATTATAAATGTATTTCAATATCCTGAATTTGAATGATTTTTTTGTTATTTTTTTTCTACAATTTGAATATAGTTGTTCGTTTTCTTAACCAAATATTATTATTTTTATCGTTATATTCTTATAATTTTAAATGTCTAATAAATAATAAAAATTTAAATTTTACAACAGTTACTTATATTATATAAAAAGTCAATATATATATTTTTAATTTGTAAGATATATTGATAAATTTAAATAAAAAATATTGATAAATAAAATTACAATGAAATAAAAGACAAAAAATTATAATATATGTTATTTTATTATATTCAAACTTTGAAATTGTATACTTTCTTAAATAAAAAATATAACTATATCATAAAAAGAAAAAGAAAATTCTTAGTTTTTTTAAAATACAATTAGATAAGAATATTTTAATAAGTACTCACTAGGTATAGCCGAATGGTTTCATCTTAGAGGGTATTTATGCTGATCCTGAGTTTGAACTTTTTAGAGTACATTCAGGTATAAGAGCCTGGTGCAGTCGGAGTTTTATCCTGTACTTGATACCACTGCAGTGTAGTTCCTATACATAATCTTAATTGATTTAGGACAGGTGCTGTGTGATTTCCGAATACGTACCTCAAAGGAGTGAATGCCTGACCTGTGTATGACCGGTCGCCGTAGTGACGGTTGAGTATAGGAGTTTTCTCATCATCCAAAAAAAAAAATTTTAATAAATATTTTTATTAAGTTTTTATAATTTTAAGATTTAGATAAAAAGTAAAAGAAAATTTGTTTTTTTTTTGTTTTTTAAAGAGAAGATGTTTTAAAAGGCCTATTTTATTTAGAAACAAATAATTTTAATTGTATAAAATAGATAAATTTATGCAATTAAATATTAAATAAAAAAAATGAACAAGAGCCTAAATTTTTACATTTTTTTGTATTGGCAAATTAATTTTAAAAATTTTGACACAAGAAAAGGTTAGGTAAGAATAATAAACCGATAATAAAATTTTAATTCACCCTAAACGAGTTAAAGAGTATCAATATCCTAATCAAATATATTAATACATTTTATAGAAGAAATAAGTTAAAAAACAAAGGATCAACACGTAAAATAAAAAAGATTAATCTTGCATGAAGACAAAATTAAAGTATCAATATATGATTTAATGTATTGATACTTTTTGTCGAAAAAAAAATTTTAAAAGCTTGTACCGTGTTCAAGTTATTGAAAAGAATAATACAAATAAATAGAAGATCAATTTTTAAAAATTTTAATAAATAAAAGTATCGATGCATTATCTAAATGTACTTACACATGATCTTAGAAGATTTCTCAAAAATATAATTTGTAATATCAAATAGACATTAAAAAAAAAAAAGAGATCGACATCGAACTTTGAGAGAAGTTAAAATATCGATATATCAGTTTAATGTATTGTTATATTGGATTGAAAAAAAATTTAAATTTAAAGAAAAGTTTAATACGTCTAAAAAAAATTGATACAATAGAAAAAAATATCCATATAAGAGTTTAAATTGAATTAAAATATCAATACCTAATTTTAAAATATTAATATATTTTCTTTATTGATAAATAAGAGAAGAAGTTATCAAGAGCCAAGAACATTCTCTGTAAATTATTTAAAGTGAGTCAATTATCCTATACAACAACTTTTACATTCCTTTAGAGAGAGAAAATATACTCTATTTTTATTATAAATCAACTCTAATAAAAACAAAATTACTTTACAAATTTAAAATTATTTTTGGGTTGCTTTTTATTTGTAAAATAAGATAAATTAGGTTATACTTCACTTAGTAAAAATAAGAGTTTGTAAAAATTTTCTTACTCTCCAATAAAAAAGAGTTGTATTGAATTTCATATAATCTATTTTAAATAAGAATATAGTAGAATATCAACATTAAAAAGAATTCGAGAGAGTGGACGCATGCCAATTACCGAATTATTATAAAATCTTTGTTTGTAATTATTTATCTCTCTCTATATTTATTACAATGTTTTGATTTATTAATTATATTAAAGATACATTTGTTTACTATTAACTTCTTTAATAAAATTATTTTGCGCATATAATCTTACTTTAAAACTCAATTCACCCTTTCGTGTACAAATATGAGCTAACATATACAATAAACTATATGTAATAAAGAAAAAATTATTATGTCTGTTGATAACTTTTACCGATCTCAGACCTGTTCAACTAAAGTTTTTCGATTCCAACTGTTGTAAAGTAGAAAGTCAGACCTGGCTTTAGTTACCTCGGTATCTCAATATGTGCCTTGAGTACCGAGGTGACCCAATTCCTTCATTTTAAAAATAAGAGTATTAAATGGGATTAACAAATATATTGCTCAAAAAACTGTTCAAGCATTCCAGCACGTTAGGATGTGCCATGCCATGCAAATTACAGACACTCATGATTACTCTAAACCTATCATAAAGGAGTGGTGAAAAGATTGATCCAACCACCATATCTACTCCTATCTAATCAAACTCTTGTTCTCCAATGCTCACACGTGCAGAGTCCCTATAACAATTCATAGGGGAGATCATCTTTCAACAATTGAGAGAGAGATTGCACTCACGAATATTTTTGGAGCCCAGCCTTCCGGATCAATAAAACACTCAAACACTTATATTTTTTCTCTTTTCATTTGATCCTGCACTATTCTCTGACTTGAGCATTGAAATTTACTCCCTAGTAATCCGGCTCTACTCATAGCTCATTTTTTTGTGATTTCAGGTAGTTCTCGAGGAGATTCTATGTCAATCGTAACAGTAAATCTGTGTAATATGCTGAATCTTCTATCTCTGAAAAATTTGGGCATCATGAATTGGAAGCTTAGAAGGCATTTGGTATAGGTATGGCAGAAAATACACGTAGTTGACTTTTTAAGAAAGTACAGAAAGAAAAAGTTAAGATCCTCCTCACACTGGCCAAAGGGGACCATTACGAAGTCGTCAGATGAGAATGAGATACAAGCTCAACCTGTTGATGGTTCGGCTAGCCGAGCCACCGTTAGGACTGAGGAATGTGAGTTCTGACAGATGGAAGGGGGGCCAACAGAATTAAAGAGTCTAAGGGAGACTGATAATCGAAAGATTATTAAGCTAGAACGCA
>JAWDEX010159605.1:0-18978 GCA_035221805.1 Trichilia hirta | reverse complement strand
TATATATATATATATATATATATATATATATATATATATATATAGTATTGTATTTTATTTATATTATTTTATTTTTTATTATATATCAAACTTAAAATTTTAATATAATCAAAATTAGAAATTTTGTATAATAATTAGTAAATTAAAATTTTAAATTTTAAATTTATAAAAAGTTATATACGCAGACTTAAAGTTTCAATTATGTATAAACCTAAAGTTGCAATTATATGTATGAAAGTTATTATATTTTTGTGTGATATGTTTTATTTTTATCCCATTAATTTTTTTAATTTCTAATAGATAAATTATAATGATAAGTTTTAAAAATCTGAAAATTTTTATTCTTAATGTTATTGAAAGTAACTATTTTTCTTGGGTCCTGAATGCAAGAATACATTTACAAATTTATAGACTAGAGGATATTATTAAAACAAAAAATTGATCATCTCTATAAGATATATCAAAGGTTATAATGTTGTTATGCCATCATTTATATGAAAGCTTGAAAACTTAATATTTCACTGTTGAAAATTTACTAAATCTATAAAAAAAATTTAAAAGAGAGATTTATTCACCCAAAAAATATTTTTCTACCCAAAGCAAAAAATGAGTAGATGAATTTAAGATTACAAAATATAAAATTATTGTTAAATATAATTATATCTTCGTTCTTTTTGTCACATAATTGAAATTGTATGATAAAAAAGTATCTGAATAAAGTATATGAAAAAGATATTCTCCACTTTTTATGCAAGTAATATAATTTTACAACGATAATATCGGGAATGTAAGTCTCAAAAGTACTCTCAATTTATCTCTTATCTTTTGTTAGCTAAACAAAATAATAAATATCTGTTAAAAGATCATAAAAAATGTTCAATTGAATTTATACCATTTTCAAAAATACATACAAGTCTATTAGTAATCATGAACATGACAAAAGTTCCAAAAAAGGGCATAGTTATCACCCTCGTATTGGTCATAAATTCTCAAAATGGCAGAATAATAAAAATAAATATAATTACCAAAAGTAGAATATTTGGTTATGTTTATAGAAGATATTATCTTAATAATAAGTCAAAAATATCTTAATGATAAGTCAAAAAAAAAAAATTTTAACGCTCCATGTTGAAAATGTAGAGAGAAAAGGCATTGATTATAGGTATGTAGAGCACCCCAAAAAGATAAAGAAAAGAATGTAAAAACTAATTTTGTTAATGATTCATATCCTATAGATCTCACTCGATTGATATCTCTGATTTTTTTGTAAATAAAGATGGGAATGTTGAATATTTAATTGATAATAAAAATATTTACACTAATTAAAAATTATTTAAATTTTCTATTTTTATGTTCTTTTTATTGCTATTATTGTTATATTTCTTCTTATTCTAATTTTAATATTTTATAATCATATAATATGTATCTTTTATCTGATGTATGAACTTTTCTATATTTAATAGAAAGAAATAAATTTTGATAGATTATCTCCACCAGAGAAAAAGAAAAAAAAGAAAAAAGAAAAAAATATATGCTTAACAAATAGTGCATCTTTGCATACCATCTTGAGAAATAGAAAATATTTTTTAAAATTGATAAATATTAAAGTAAAAGGAAATACCATATCAGGACCTATAGATCTGATTGAAGGATTCGAAAGAGCTATAATTCAATTAACAAATGGAACCAAATTATGCATTTGAAATGCCTTGTACTCACACAAATTTGAAAAAAATATACTTAATTTTAAAGATATTCATAGAAATAGATATTATCTTGAGCTTTAAATAAGAATAATGTTAAATATTTTTGTATTACTTATAATATCTCAGGTAAAAAATACATATTGAAAAATTTTTCAGTTTTTGCATCTGGATTGTATTATACAATTATAATTTCAATTAAAAATTACACTATAATGAACCAGAAGTTCAATTATTTAAAATTATTTATATTATAACATAATCTGTTAGGTCATTCGAGATTAACAATGATGCGTAAAATTATTAAAAATTCTTATAAACAACCATTAAAAGATCAGATGATTCTTTTATCTAATAAAAATATTTGTAATATTTACTCCCAAGAAAAACTAATGATCAAACTTTTCTACTCTAAAATTAATTCTAAATCTCTATCACTTTTATAAACAATTTAAAGAGATATTTGTGAGTTATTACACTCATTTAACAGGCTATTTTGCTATTTTATGATCTTAATTAATTTTTATTATCTCTACATAATGTTGCATGTGTTAGATTGCTTGCTCAAATTATCAAGTAAAGAGTATAATTTTCTGATTATCCAATTAAGACTATACGTCTAAATAATACTGATGAATTTATCTCTAAGACATTTAATGACTATTATACATCAGTAGATATTAATATAGAACATCCTATCTTACATGTTTATACACAAAATAGATTAGCTAAATTTCTTATTAAGAGAATTCAGGTAATTACACAAACTTTTTGATTACATTCTCAATTACCAATTTATATATGAGAATATGCTATTTTACATACTGCATTATTAATTTATTTTAAAGTCATAATCTATTATTAATATTCTCTATTGCAATTTGTAACTAGTCATTAACTTGATATATTTTATTTACATACTTTTAGTTGTGTTATTTATGTTCTTATAGCAGTTTCACAATATACTAAAATAGGGCCTCAACATCGATTAGGAATTTATGTTAGTTTTAACTTATCTTCTATCATTAGATATCTTAAACTTTTAATAGGTGATTTATTTACCATATAATTTAGAGATTGTTAATTTCATGAGATAATTTTTTTACAATTAAGAAAAAAGAAAATGCGTACTAAAATTAGGCTTTAATTTTTTCGAAACACAATTACTTTGTCTCATTTTGATTCTTGCACTAATTAATATAAAATGAGATGCGAAAAATTGTGAAATTTTAATAAATTGCAAATTAATTACTAGATGCATTTAATGATACATCATGAGTGACCAAATCATTTATACTAACTATTAAGCTCGAGTGATTGTTCTTGAAGAAAAAACAGTAGCAAACAAATCATCTATAGCATGCCAAAAGCGCGGTAAACCACTTGATTTAAAACATACAATTTCACCAAAAAAAATCGGGTGACCAAAAATGCTAGTACTATACCATTGCTTTAGAGGAGTTAACTATCCTTAAAGAAATAAATATGCTTAAACAACTAATTTTTGGTGAAAAAAAAAGTGTTTCTAAAAAGATAACTGTCTTTGACGTGACACAAACCCTTGAAAAGACACCAAAATTGAAAAAAAAAAAAAAGTCTACAAATTATGCTTATATATATATATGTATATCATGTGGGATCGTAATAATATAGTCATCAATAATATGATTTTTTACTCAATGGTTACTGAAATTATAAAAGATGATTATAAATCACAAACTATTGATAAATGTAGACAAAGACGTGATTGACCTCAATGGAAAAAAGTAATTCAAATAAAATTAGCTTCTTTTGTCAAACAAAAAATATTTAGACTTGTAGTTCGGACACCTGAAAATTTTAAATTTATTGGATACAAATGAGTATTTGTACAAAAACGTAATTAGAATAATAAGGTTGTAATATATAAAATACCACCCATTGCTTAACATTTCTCTTAGAGATCTGATATTTATTTAATGAAACATATTCTCATATGATAAATATCATTATATTTTTATTTTTAATCAGTTTAGCAACTTCTAAAAGACTTAATATGCGTCTTATTAATGTAGTAGCTGCTTATTTACATGGATCACTTGATACAAATATTTATATGAAAATATTCGAAGGATTCAACATGCCTGAAGTATGTAAATTAAAATATCATAATTTCTATTCAATCATATTATAACAATTCCTGTATAGATTAAAACAGTATGAGCACATGTGGTATAATCGATTGAGCGAATATTTGATAAAGAATGATATATTAATAATCCTATATGTTTATAAGTATTTATAAAAAAAAAATCATAATATGAATTTGCTATTATATCAGTATATGTTGATGACATGAATATAATTAGGACTCTTGAAGAGATTTCAAAGGTTACTGAATACTTGAAAATGGCATTTGAAAAGAAAAATTTGGAAAAAACTGAACGTTATCTCGACCTGCAGTTCGAGTCTAAATCTAACAGAATATTTGTTCACAAGTCTGCATATATTAAAAAGACCTTAAAATGCTTCAATATAAATAAATCTCATCTGTTGAGTACTTTAATGGTTGTTTGTTCTTTTGATTCTAAAAAAAAAAAATTATTTTGTCTTACAAAAGATGGTGAAGAAATACTAGATCTAGAAATATTATATTTTAATACTATCGGTATCTTATTATATTTGACATATTTTACTAGACCAAACATAATATTTTTTTTGAATTTACTAACTAGATTTAATTTTGAATTTACTCGAAAATATTGGAATGACATCAAGCATGTATTATATAATTTTCATGGAACGATAAATTTAAGATTATTTTATTTCAATTAACCAACAAAAAATTTAAGTTTAATTAGTCATGCAAATGCTGATTATTTTTCTGACCCCTATAAAGTTCGATCTCAAACAGGATATGTATTTACTTATAATAATAAAGTAATCTCTTGGCAATCTACGAAGTAAACTTTTGTTGTAACATCTTTTAATCATTTTGAGATCATTGCTCTACGTAAAACTAATCATAAATGTATATGGTTATGTTTTGTTATACATCATATCCATTATATATATAGCTTATCTTTTATTTTAAAGAATCTAATCATAATTTATAAAGATAATGCTGCTTGTATTGCTCAAGTTAAAAGATGATGTATCAAAGGTGACAAAGTCAAACGTATTTTACCTAAATTCTTTTATATTCATGAGTTTCAGTAGAGTTAACAGATTAATATCAAACAGATTAGTTTCACTAAAATTGTTGTTGATCTTTTCACTAAAATTATACCTACATCAATTTTTTAAAAGTTGGTAAATAATATTAGTATGTGTTACCTCTACAAGTTAATAAATGGATATATATTATTTTGAGGGAAAAGTTTTAATCTGGAGAACTAAATGTGCACTTTGCTCTTTTTTTTTCAATTAATTTTTTTGTCTCACTAGATTTTTATTAGTCAAATTTTTAATGAGACAGTATAAAACATATTAAATTAATCAAAAATAATGAAATCCAAAAGAAAGTATTGTAAGTAAGGCTCTACTATTTTGTTTAATTAATAATTTCTCTTAGAAACTTTTATAAAACTTTTTTTAGAAGATTTTGTAAATTTTAACTTAGAAAATTTTGTAATACTTCTTTTAAAAGTTAACTTGGTGAAAATTTTTTATAAATTTACAAATAAATAATTTGTGTATTTATTTTTATAAAATTGAGAAAAAAATTTCTATCTCTAATTGTGTGTTTATCTTAATTAATTTAATTATATTTTCAATTTTTTTTTATTACATCTTAAATTAATATTTACAACAACGTTTTAGTTATTTTTTTAATTAATTTTCTTTCAATCAAATGGATTGGTGTAAAGTCATCTGGTTTGACATAAGCTGTAGGTTGCATCAGCACTAAAAAATGGTTTCAGAATCCACCAAAGCCGAAGCCAAGGCATATGATATGAAATTTGGTCACTGCAGTCCAAAACCCAAAAGCTTACTCCCCGAACCAAAATTGCCTTCATTTGACAGAGCTCTATTCTTTGAAAAGACTGGTTTGCAAGATCCCGCCCAAATTTCCCGGCGGGAAGAGAAAAAATGGAAACAAGAATTTGCGAGACCATTTAAAAGGTTTGCTCTTAGGCACAACAAAATAGAGCGCCTATAAATATAATGAATTTCTCAGTACAATGAGCTCAAGAATATGTTAAAACACCAAATGGTTAGCTCTCTTTCAAATACAAACAAACAAGAGTAACCATAATCTATACAAGATTATGCTCTTTCAATCTGAATGTGATTCAGCTGACATTTTCCATAAATTTGATTCTAAAACATTCAACTCATTATACATGACCAAAACTTTCACTAATTGAAATGTATACTCAATGCAGCTGTCAGAATAATGAGGAATCTAATGTGTCTTGTGTCTATGCTCGTTCTTAAATAATGATCGATACAAAGTTAGTCATACAGCGATTTACCAGATTGAAAATTGAATGATTTGCCTGCTTTCTTCGGAGTTTTTTCAACATACTTCTCCCTATTGGATATAGCTTTTGCTACGGCTTTCTTCTTTCGGACGTTTTTCAATCTCTTCATTGGTCTCCCCTTCTTTATCTTTCTGTTTCAAGACAAAAGGCTTGGATTAGGGAAGGAAAAGGAAAAAAAAAACATTCAAATTGGAGACAGGTTCAAAAAAATCAAAGATGGAAACGAGAACTAAATTCAAAACAGAAGTTTTCAGAAAAGAGGCATGTTAAATTGAAAAGCAAAAGTGTTTGAGTTTCTTGTATATTATCAAACAATAGCATCCAACAAAACAAGGAGTACACGTTATAAGAGGTCAAAGTTAGACAAAGCAATTTGATCAAGATGGACTACTGTTTGACCGGATGGTTATGAAGGACTCGCCAGTGGATCCTAACACAAATCCACAAATTCAATATATTTTCCTCGTTGACAGAAGTTCCCTATGTCTCTACGTTCCAAAAATGATATTATCTAGGCAACCAGGCACAAATAAGTAATGAATCAGATCAAAACGATCACAAGTATTGAAGTTTTCCATAACCCCAGACATGAAATGGTTGAAATAAAAACAAAAAAGGCTCAAGAAAAGGAGATAAAAGCAATAAACGTCATCTTCTTTCACAGGAAAACAAATACCAAAAAGCTTCCTCAAACTGTACTAAACCCCAATCAAATATCACAAAATGAAATAAGCAACCACTGAGAACAAGCCTGACCTACTCAAAACCCACACTTCAGTATGCCAAATAACTAAATCAATCTCTTCCACAAGTCTCTCAGTTATAAGGCACCCAAATCTCAAGTAGCTTACACGACTGCAGACACACCCATCATCCTCAATAATATACAAAATCAGAACTTCTACTCATCCCCGTCCCTGAAAGAGAGCTTTTAAAATCTATAATTAGTAAGCAAATGTTTTTGTTCAACCAACAAAAGGTAGTAAGAATTACTCAATTCAATACTTCTTAATCTAATAAAATATTTTTGAAATTTCGAATCCACACAACGAGTAGAGAAAAGAATGCAAGTGGTGCAGATTTTCATATCACATAAAAGCAGAATGTGCTCTGTCAATCTCTTTGTGACCGTTAGCAAATATTAAAAATACGATACATGAGTGCACATCATCGCATACAAAATGCATAATTTAATACTTACATATTAAGCATACCAGGAACTGGTTTTAAAACTCCACACTCCGACGTACCCATTGCTGCAATTTATACACAAATTTAAATTAAATATTCAATTATGTCGACTAGAGTGACAAGAGAGTAAAATTTGAAATTTTTATTATTTACCAAATTAAGAGAAGAGAACAAAATTTGGTACCTTGAGGCATATCAGAAACACTTGGTTCGGCTATGTCCATTGAAACGGCATCACTTCGCTTTTTCTTGTTTCTATTCTTCGCCATCTCTGAGATTGGAGAGAATAAACGATTGAACGTTGAATCCCAAGATAAATATACGAAAATGACCATACTTTTAAGGACAATCATCGAAATAATCATGTCACAAAAATTTTTGATTAAATAAATTAAAAATATATTTTTTAAATAATAATATTTTTATAAAAAATAATCATATAAATTCAAAATAATACTTTTAAACATAGTTTAAATTTATATTTTTAAGTATTTTTAAATATAGTTAAACACACTTCAAAATGATAATTTTAAACATAATTTAAAAACAATATTTTTAACTATAATTTAAAATTGTATTTTCGAATATAATTTAAATTATATATTTAAACATAATTCAAAACTGTATTTTTAAATACAATTTAAAATATAATTTTAAAAATAATTTAAAATAATATTTTTAAATACAATTTAAAATTATATTTTTAAATATATTTTAAATAATATTTTTAAATTGTATTAAAAAATATTATTTTAAATTATTTTTAAAATTATATTTTAAATTTAAATTTAAATATAATTTTTAAATATAATTTAAAATTATATATTAAATATAATTTAAAAACACTTTAGAACAATATTTTTAAAAACAGTTGATAACAATATTTTTAAATACAGTTAAAAATGATATTTTTAAATATAATTTAAAATAATATTTTTAAATAATTTTATAAAAATATTATTGTCTAAAAATATATATTTTTAATTTATTTAATCAATTTTTTTAACATAATTATTTTAATAATCACATTTAAAATTATAGTAATTTTCGTACTAGTTTTTCTAATTCTAAACTAGCACACTATCAGCCAAAAAATCTAACTGAAAGAAACGAAACGACTTTTGCGTAGAACTTTCCGGGTCGGGTTTTACAACAAATTTGATGAGTAAGTTCCTCTTTCACCATTGTATTGGGCTTTTCTGCGCGATGTATTTGCATTTCGGCCCGTGTTTGATATGGGTAATAATCATAGTGTCTTAAAATACATTGATGAAAATTTTTGGGGTTCCAAAAGCTTGCGCTCCCCGGAATGTAACAGTACATCGCGTTCGATATAATTTTTCAACTAGGAATTTCATAAAATAAAAATTAAAATAATATTCTTAATTTATTATTTGTAAGTCAAGAATATGTTTTGTAATATTTTTTCAAAGTTTCGTTGTATTTTAAAAATAAAAACTCTAAAATATGTTCAACAGAAATATTTTTAAAATAAAATAATAATTATTATTATTATTTCATTTATTAATATCATAGTTAATATATATATATATTTTTTATGAGGAGAAAACTCTTATACTCAGTCATCACTGCGGCGGTCAGTTATACACTAGCCAGACACTCACTCTTTTGAGATACGTGTTCGCAGAGTACACAACACCTGTCCTGAATTAATTAAGATCATGTACAGAGACTACACTGCAGTGGTACTAAGTACAGGATAAAACTCTGATTATACCAAATTCTTATATCTTCTAAAAAATTTGAACCCAAAATCAACATAAATACCCCTCAAAATGGAACCACTTGAATATATCCGGTGGGTGCAGAAAATATTTTATGTACATAGATTAAGTTGATTTAAAAAAATATTACATTCTGGTGTTTTTCAAATTTAATTTTAAAATATAATCAATAGAGGAAAATAATATCATTTAGATTAACACTAGTTAACTTCATAGAACTTCAACTGAATGATACATTTCTTTTACTAAGCAAATTATAATAACAATAAACCCTAAACAATAATTTGCATATTATTTTTCACATTTTAAGTTATTTTACACACAAAGAAAGTAATTAATAAGGTCTAAATTAACTCTATTCTATTTTTGAGAGAGAGAAACTAAATTAAGCCTTAAAATATACAAAAATTAACTGATTATTAATGGATCTAAGCGTTTTCAAAATTTGAATTTGATCTGGATCGCTTGAATCAAAATTTATTTATTATTTCATACAGTTTACGTCAAACATAATACAGAAACAAGTAAATAGTTGATCCATCAAATAAAAATCTTTCATATTTATCAATTGAACACAATTTTTCAGTAAAAATCTCTGGGGAACAAAATTAATATTAAATACTGAACTATTTTTGGTTCAAATACTAACGACTTTTAATTTAAATGGTATAAGATTTCTGAAATTAAAATTTGGTTGTCGCTATAATCTCTAAAACAAATGGCTTTATTTTTTTTGTATATATTAAGAATAATAATATTGGATAGAAGAAATTGTTGTTTGTTTTGCTGTGTTAATGTATCCCTTAGTGATAGCATGGTCCAGCATATTTTGTGTGGGACTGACACGTTCCTTCTTTAGACCATTCTTGTATTTTAATTAAGTTGAACTTCTATTGCTAGCTTATGTTCGATTGAAATGACCAAACCATGAAAAGGAAAGCAAGTCCTTGCAATATCATTATCCGACGAAATGAGCCACTAGACAGCTTGGGATTTTTGCCTCTCACACAATCAATCATCTACAGACCCAACATATCTTTCCTTGGACCCAAGGATTATTCGTTAGGTGTTTTTAATCACTTTAATTCGTACTATCAGTTTGACCAAATATTCCTATTAAGACGTTTTTAAATAATTGAAAAAGGAAAAAACAATTTCAAGACAATTGGAAAATCCATGATCCAATTTACTTCCTCTCTGCCGTTATTCCTCCACATGAAAGGCTGCATAGCACAGTTCATTTTACATACCAAAAGCAAAATAAATAAACAAATAGGAATTGATGAAGAATCATGATTTATCTTAGCGGCTACTCAACTGAAGGAGCAAAGTAACGAGAGGACAATACTTTCGGACTAATTGTATTTGTAAGTATGAGTATGATCCCTGTTCTTTGAACGGCACTGCCCTTAAGTAGTCAGAGAATAAACTCTATCTTCCCAAAAACGATGCTCAATGATTTAAAAAGGGAAATGATTGAAAAGAAAAAGAGGCACGAGGGAAGGAATCCATTAACATGATTCACACAAACTTTAGTTTAGTTTATAAGTATAGTTAACATCAGCATAAAAATCCAATGTATATTGGGACCATCCTCTAAGACCACACAAGCTAAAGCAATGGAAGTGTTTTTTTTTTTCCTTAAATATCTAACATTAGTTAAAGGTCTGGTGTAGCACTACTCCATTATCGACGTCCATATTGATTTAAAGGCGAGCTTGCCATCATACTAATAGTGAAGAGTAATGTTGGGGACATAACTTTTTTTTTACGAGTTTGTATGTATAAATTGATGTAACGTGATAAAATTGGCTATTGAAAATACAAAGTCAATAAAATTAAATTATATAAAATAAAAAAGAACCGATGGGTTTATACAAAAAACCAAAAAAAAAAAAGTATGCCTTTAACATTATCGAATATTAATTACTCAATTATATAATTATTGCGAATGGTGACCGTAAGGCAAGCCAAGGGACCTTGTCCCACACAAAATTTTGAAAAATTCCCTTCATTTTCATAAGAAATTTAAAAAATTTCCTTTGACCCCCTTAAAAAATTCGAAAAATCTCCTTTAACCCTTCCAAAATACAAAGTTAAGATCCGCCGTTCATTGCATTAATAATAAACTAGTACTTGCTTCTAATTGAAATTTTCTTTACGTTCTTAAAATATTTAGTGACAATGTGCTTTAATACTATTTTACGATACATGAACAATATTCTTTCTCTTAATGAAATTATGAACTACTAATCCAATTAATTACTTATTTATTGTAAAAGTGATTGGCTTTGAGTTACTTATAATCTCTATTGATATAAGACACGGCATTAAGAGCTCCTAATAACCTGGCACATATATATAATCTTCTTCCAAATTCAAACTAGTACGCGCATACATGACCACTTTCAGCTTTGCATAACCTTTTTCTAATCATTCCTGAAACTTGAGAAGGAGAAGACTAATAAAATAAATATGTGCTAATATTGTAAGATTACAACCGGCAATTGAATAAGAAAGCGAACGTGCAGTAATGATGGAATTGCGGCTAAAAATGCAATTAATTGTATACGTTTGTTTAGTGCAAAATTTGTTCTTAAACCTTTAATATTTTTAGTTTGTTAATCTGGTTAGTGAGAGCTAATTATCTTTTATTTCCTACAAGCTTTTTGGTATTGTGCTTTCCCATGGGTAAATGGATTCCCTTTGGGAGACATCATCATGAATCATGAATTTCTTCTCTTATTCTACATTGAAGTTTTGATAATCCAGATGTTTCGTCTTGAAATTTTCCTGGAATTTGCTAGTTTTCTAGTTTTTGGAACTTCCATGTTCATCGGTAATGTATATACAAAGCTTGCACGTACGCGCATCAATGGATGCGAAATCAACAGTAATTATGTGGTATATACGCAGCTTTAGCTATTAAAGGGGGTATTGGAATCAATTAAAGGCTGGCTATATTGTTTACGGTAAATGTTGATAGAACAACGCAATCTGTTAAAGAGGAAAGCACTTTTTTACCGTACTTTTTTCTTGCAAAAGTAATGTGGTTGTATGTTTTATTTTTAAAGAATAATACTTTCACGATAATTATTTGATAATAAAATAATAGAATAAATTACTTAAAAAGAAAAAATGATTCATGATTATCGCACTGCATACGATCTTATTACAATAGTTTTTTGACAATAATTTTTCAGATGAATAATCCCATTCAAAAACTGCATTTGCTTGTTTCAACTAATGAATAAACCTACAACATATATGCAACATGCAATTATGTCTAGTCCAAAACACCAACAAGAACTACCATTAAATCATTTTTATCTTTTGAAGCTAAAAGTGTAATCCCCAGAATAATAAACAAGCCCAATAACAGAAATGAAAAAAAAAAAAAATTAATTTTATATTATTCCAATGAAATTAATAGACAAAATTGCTTAAAAAAATATAAACTGATCAACCATCATAACTGTTTATAAAATATAATCAAACTGAAAAAACAAACAAACAAACAAAATTCATCCATATAGAAACACGAATTTAGAGTGATCCCAATAAATGACAATCAAAGCCCAACAAATATTTCATACCACCCCATCAAAACTCAACCACTAGTTTTAATTATTTGTTCCTGGGATAATCACTAGCTTTAAATTTTAAATAATTTTTCTTGTCCAGAATATTGGTCGAGTGAAACAATTATAAAAAGATATTAAACGGATGAATTCAAACGAAAATGGGGTATCAGTGTCACCCAACAGCCAAATTAAATGAAGACTTTTGGGAAAAAGAAAGGAGATAAGAAACATACATTAAATTCCAAAATTAGTTGGGTTTTTGGTTTAGCCCATTCCCCATGTTTTATTGTAACTTTATTTATTTATTTTTTCCTGTTGACTTCTATCCATTTTTTATTCCTAATTTGCTTTTGCCTTACCTTTACCTTTCCCCTAATTAGCCGGGCCACGTTACCGTTATGATTAATCCCCCGCGTTTGAATTATAATCTATAAAGTTGTATAATTCATTTGATATTACTAACTTACCCTTGATCTTTAATTTCGAAAAACAATTGCTTAATGAAATCAATAATTCAATATAATTTTAATAAATTTATGGTAATTGGAGGACAGAATTATTTTAAAAACTTCCCTCCGAAAATATTGAAATGTCACATTCAATATAAATTATTTTATTCCGTCACATATTCATGGCATGTACATAATTCAAAGGCAAGAATAGTACTTCCAATTAAATCAAATCAAATAGAAAAAGAACAAGAATTCTTCGCTGTCCCATTCAGACGACGACGCATTGTTCCGCTAGAACCACCCCCTTGCATTTCAACGGTATCATGAATACGCCCCTCCTCAGGAATTAATTCACGAACATACCATTTTATTTTGCAAACAGCATGGAAGGCATAATACAATTGAATTATTTATAGGGTATTGCCCGGGACCCATTTAAAAAAGTGTGACCCAATTCAGTTAAAGGATTAATTTTCTTTTAAGGATTTCCACTTACACCGATATCTTGTTTTGAACCTTGCTCTATCAGTTACGTTAGGTTGTTTATCTAATATATACTAGTTTTGTTATAACCAAAACGTTGACGCATACTTGTCTTATAAGCTAATCAGTTATTTTAATATTTTTATTTAATCTATTAAAATAGTAAAATTTTAAAATCTTTTTTATTTTAATCCCACTCGCACCCTGTTTGAAATCCTGATAGCCAGCTTAAAATTTTTTAAATTCAAATTTAATTAAGGTATGTTTATAATAATTTAACTAAAAGTATACACAAGCAATCAATTTATATAATAGTTCCTATCGAGCAAATTCTAAATTAGTTAAAATATTTAATTTAATATTAGAGTTTCATCTTTTTTAATTTTACAATTTTTTTTTTCTAATTTCTTATATTAACACCTTAACAAGGATTTATGCTAAATATTAGGCTTGAAAAAATTAGAAAGATATAATAACTTGATTACTAAGAATAATAATGAATAAAAAAAAGTTAATGAAACGATGAACATTGCATTTATGATTTATCCTCCCTTAACCTTTTTAATTTATTCTGCCTTTATGATTAAAATAATTTATTAAAATTTTTCTATCAATAGTACTGTACATTGTAAATATATCTAATAGTACTATAAAAAAAAAATAAAAATTAAGAACCCCCAATCGCCATAAGCCACGATGGATTTATCACAAGGGTATAATAGTAACTAAACATAAAATTTGAACTGACCCTCTGACGAAAGTCGTAATTTCATGCACAACCCTGCCCTAATTGAAATTCTCAGCTTTTCATGTCCCAAGAGGAGCTTATGTTCTGTAATCCATTGCTATTTTTATCAGATCATTGTCTTCCTTGTTTTGTTTCCAAAAAAATACTTTTATTTTATCCATTTTTTTTTTTCAGAATATTTAAAAGAAAAACACACACACACATATATATTTTAATATTTTAAAATCCTTAATCAGATCTAAACCGTTTTCACAACAAATCAAAGTAGAGCCTCCTACCACCTGAAAATTCAAATTTGTTGGCAAAACCTTAAAGCAACGACAACAACAAAACCAATCAATATCAACAACAATTGCAGCGGCAGCAACAAAAACACGGGCAACATCGACAAGCTAAAGTTCCGAAATTTTTTTCCTTGAAAAACAGAGAAAATGGACCGCAAAGGTTAGTTTCAGTTTCTGGTTTTGTTCGTGTAATCTGCTATGATTTTTTGAAACAACCTTAACCTCCTTGATCACTCATTATCCTCGTAATCTTCGTTTCTAGTGAAACACGTATCCTTTTGGCTAACATTCAGTTTCACAGTTTTTTTTTTTCCACCACAAACAAAAACAAAATCGTTTTGTTGCATTCTTCATTCTGGCCGTATTTTTTTTTTCAATTATCATAGTCATACAGCTAACCCTAAATTTCTTGGTATTTTGAATCTCAATCAGGTCTTGAGCTTTGTTTCCGACAATGCTACGGTAGATTTTAGTCTTGTTAGAGAAATCGAGTGGCAAGTTTACAAGGGTTTTGAGCTAGGTTTTGAGGACGGAATCACATTAATTTGATCGGAATTAGGCTCTTAAAGCTCTATTTTCCCCTCCACAGCAACGACAAGAAAATAATTTCGAATTTGCTCGGAGGATTTGAGTCGTGAAATCAAATTTGTTTTATCCAAGTTAGGGTTCTTCAACTCTGTTATCGTCAATGAAGCAAGAATCAAGGCTTTGAGTGGCAACTTTATAGGAATTCAGTCTGAATCAGGTCCTGTCCCTCTTTTGAATAATGAGATAACGGAACTCAGTCCTTGAGTTTTTGGGAACAAATTGATCGGATTTGACAAAGTAATTTTAACGCTTAGATTAACGAAGTTCGGTGATTATGTTATCAGCATCACCATCAATGGTGGCTCGGAGCTCATTAGAGGAGATGCTGGAATCATTGCGGAGGCGGGATGAATTTGAGAAGCCCAAGGACCTGCCTCCAGCCCTGCCAGTGCGACCCACATCGAGGGCAAGGCTGCCCTCAGCGAGAAAATCAATACCCACTGACTTCAAGGTTGGGAAAGAAGATGGTGCAAAAGGCAGCATGGAATGTGGCGAGAAGAGGAGTGATTTGAATGGAAAAGGAGATGGGAAGAGGAAAGAGAAGGACTTGGGAGTGAAGAAGAATAGCTTTGGGGGCAAGAAAATGAGGAGAGAACAAAAAGGTATAGATTCACCATATGATGGTGTTGTGCTAGTGGATGAAGAGAATATGGAGGAGGTTTTAGAATTGAATAGAGAAGTGGAGTGGGAAGATAACATTGACTATTTCATCAAGAAGGTAACAGTTTTCATAACTGTCATATTAATGCTGGATATTTATCTTTTTTCTAATTGTATGATTTGTTCTCTTTATTTTATTTGTTTACTTGTTTAATTGATGTTGTGAATAGATTTAAGTTATGTTTTGTTTTTTACTTAATCTACAATATATATTTTGAATGTTTTCGTGTATTAATTAATAATTTTGGTTTGAGTTTTCCTGATCTGAGACAAATTTGTTTACTTTGTCTGTTTATTTACTTTTTGAGTTCAAAGAAACTAAACCTAAATCATTTGGCTTGTATATTGTTTTGTTCGTGGTTAGTGGAAAATATATTTTGTGTGTCAGGTAAAGTTGTTAAGAGTTTTTGCAATATAAATTTCTTAATCTGACTGTTTTATTGGGTGAATTGAAGTTCTAGAGGGCTTATGAAGGCTTTTCAAAATTGGGTATTTAAACCAAGAGTGGTAACTGAAACAAAATAAATAACGATTTGTTTATATTTAAGTGATTATTTTTTTTTGTGTTGATCATTGGCATTGTGTTAGTGTTGACTTGAAGTTGTAGTACTGCTTAGAGAAGGGTTTCAAGATTTGATGATTAGATTTTATTTCCAGTGCTGATATGTGTGAATTCAAAATTATGATCTTATTTCAGTAATTTGTTTATTTATTTTATTGATTCTGAGCATTTTAACTTACATTTGAGTGGGAGGGTTTCCAGTTCTGTAAGTTATGCTTTAGCAAGAGTGATCGTCATTCTATGCAACGCATGTGCTTAAGATTTTTGTTTTTTGGTTACACCCAAAATGCGTCCTAATGGATGGGACGTTGGTAATTACTAAAGAAAATGAATAACTGATAGTGGTTTCTAAACTACCACTAAATTTGTTTTATTTGGACAAAAATCTAGAAGTTGATAGCTTGTGTCTGAATATAATTGTATGCTATGTTATATGTATTTTCAGCATAGATTTATTTACACTGATGCATAATAATTGCATTTATGCTGGTTTTTTATTATTTTTTTTTTTATAGAAATTGTTTGTTTGGTGTCCACTCACAAACGGGAAGTGGGAATCTGGAAAGATACAATCAACTTCAGGGGATGAAGCTTTTGTTTCACTCTCTAAAGGAAATGTAAGTACATAAGTCTTGGTAATATATTAAAGCCATATAAAAGAGTTTGTTCTCATTGTGTTGGTGGACTGTAGATGTGCTTATCTTTTGCTATTACCTTAGGTTGTGAAAGTTTCTACTGGAGAGCTCTTACCTGCAAACCCAGATATCCTTGAGGGCGTGGATGATCTTATACAGCTCAGTTATTTGAACGAACCATCAGTTCTTAATAATATTCGATCCAGATATTCTCGGGATATGATTTATGTAAGTATACAATCAACCAGTTGCTTCTCCAGGTTGTGCTTGTTGATCGGATCCTGTTCTTCCTTCCACCTTCCTTTTACTGTTTTCTTATGTTTTTCCTGTAGAGTAAAGCAGGCCAAGTTTTGGTTGCTGTCAATCCTTTCAAAGTTGTCCCTATTTATGGAAATAAGTTGATCACGGCTTATAGGCAAAAAGTGATGGACGGCCCTCATGTTTATGCTGTAGCAGACACTGCTTACAATGAAATGATGGGAGGTTATAGCTTTTTTGTTCTTCTCTTTGCATAAATTTTATAAGAAAGTTTATGTTTGCCTGGTAGCCATGTGTAAATTGTTACTGACACTTTTTTCTTGGCTATACTTTAATTACAGATGGTGTAAATCAATCCATGATCATAAGGTTAGTTTTGACAATTTCTTTCTTCTTCTTGGATAGGTTTACTTTTCTGGTGTTCCCATATAGTGGATAATCTTTACATTAATTTTGCAAAAGCAGACTCCATATGTTGCCAAAGTTATCACTTTTGAATTATCTTACAGTGGGGAAAGTGGGGCTGGGAAGACGGAGACTGCAAAATTTGCAATGCAGTACCTGGCTACTCTTGGTGGTGGCAATGATGGGATAGAGTATGAAATCCTTAAGATAAATAGTATACTTGAAGCATTTGGGAATGCAAAAACATCCAGGAATGATAACTCGAGCCGATTCGTAAGTTTTATTTTTCCTGCTATCATTGCTGCAAAAGCTCCCATAGGTATCATGTTTTATAGCTCAACTGATTAGTAAATTTTCCCAATGATCCAATTCATGATTGAAGTAGTCCAGTAAGCTTTACAGTTCTGTTTCCTCTTTTATTTGAATGGGTTCAGGGAAAATTAATTGAGATTCACTTTAGCACCCTGGGGAAG
The DNA here is from genome assembly GCA_035221805.1 of Trichilia hirta. NCBI lineage: Eukaryota > Viridiplantae > Streptophyta > Magnoliopsida > Sapindales > Meliaceae > Trichilia > Trichilia hirta. Next base: position 741 of record JAWDEX010159605.1, on the reverse strand, counting down.
ATATGCGGTTCTAAAATCCAGACTTGTAAGGAATTTCAAATTGAATAATTGCTGTTGTAATTCACTTTTTGTGTTAGATTTTAATTCCGATAACTGACTTGATTTGCCGGCACATTTCATGACTGCAACAACTTCAATCTGCCAACGATTATTGTGGATAGTTCTGCTAGAAAAGGTAACCTATTGCTCAATCTATACTTTAGCTTGTATTTCAAGTTATTATCACGTGCCCCTTCTAATACGGTCATGTCACTTTGGGCAGTCAAGAGTAGTTCAGTTAGCCACCGGTGAAAGGTCATATCATATCTTTTATCAACTTTGTGCTGGTGCTCCATCAGTTCTGAGAGGTACTAGTTCTCGATTATTCAAGTTATGCAATTTTTAAACAGTGTGGATGCTGTGTAACTGTGTTCTGGGTGGTGAATGCCCAAGATTTGTATGTTTTCCTTGCAGTGTGGGAATAATAGTTATATCAGTTGTGCCAACGAACGCAGGAAGCCCCTATACTTTATTCAGTATCAGTTTTCTTACCTTGGAGTTTTCAGATTTCTGATGTTAAAAGTTATTGCTGTAGAGCTTTTAGAGTTTCCTTGCTTTTAACTGTAATTTTTACTTTGTGGTAGTTGGTATGCAGTTATGTGGTTGGAACCTGCTGCATGGTGTTTTGCACTTGGGACTCTTTGTTCAAATGTTTCATAAATCACACTCTGTGTAATTGAAAATGTGGGATTAATCAATTGG
>JAWDEX010159549.1:0-18992 GCA_035221805.1 Trichilia hirta | reverse complement strand
CCATTTTTCATAGAAAAAGAAAGAAAAGAAAGAGAGAAAAAGAGAAGAGAAGAAAGGAAAATTGTTTTCCATTGTTTGTTCTTCTCTTTGTTGTTGTTTAATTATTTTCTAAGTGTAGAAAACAAGAACAAAAGCTTAATGAAATTTTATGTGATTTAAGTTTTCATAACTACTTCTTGGAACTATTGACATTTAATTGGTGTGTGCAAGCTTTGGAGGCAAGTGGGGGACCATTTGTTATAATCCAAGAAAAGCCTACAAGATAAATTTGTTGCCTTAATTGATTAAATTATTTAATTATATGAAAAAATTTTAAAAAATGTATGCATAACTTACCTTTGTATGATAAGCATGATACTAGAAAGTTCAAGCATGTTCTACCAACTTTCAGAAACTCCATAAGTTTACTTCCTCTTTTTTAGATGACAGTCTTAACTCTCAAAGCCAAGTTTTTTTGCCTCTACATTCTACACTATTTATACCCTAATTCTATCTCTTATGGCTAATTTCAAACCTTTTAAGTATTTGGCAACTTGCTAGGCTTCAATTCATTCAAATCGTTTCGATTTACTAGCCTTAAAAATTTTGAAGTGTATTCATGGACTAATTTAGACCTTTTGCTATATTTTTGATACTATACAAACAAGCATTGTTTATAATCTTATGGCAAAATAAACAAACTAACACTCAGTTTACCTTGCAACTATCTTGAAAATTTATTAAAACTAAATTTGAGTAAAATCACCCATCCTAGAATTTGAAAACGATTCTAATTTTGTAAAAGTAGATTCTAAGTCCGATCTAAGAATTAGAGCCATATCTATAATCAGAAACTAAGGTTCACGTAATTATAAATTTGTCCTTAAAAATAAATGAAAAAAAAAAAATGAAAGGGATAAAAACATAAAATCAGTAATTGTAAAATGACATGTCCGACACTGAATACCTTTATGTCAGGCACCGAACATTTTCAGTCCTAAAATCCAAATGGCCTCAGGACGCAACCGGTGCTAAACATAGAGATGTCCGATGTTGGACATGTTCTGCCCTTGAGATGTCTAGCACCGGATGCTCCCTGTCTATGCAGCTTTGCATCAAAATATGTTTGACCAATTATTAGAATTGGTTGTACTGTTACAGTATTATTAACAGATAATGTCTAGATATGAATTGCATACTAATTCGATGCATCTCTAACTATATCACTTGGAAAAGAAAGTTCATTATTTATATATACGATCAACCATTTATTGATCAATAATTGCTCTTTTGAAATATACACGTTCCTTGAATGTACTGTCGAAGATATACCCCTACCAAAAAGTAAAAGAGTGTGTGTGTGTGTGTCCATCAAATTTTTTATTGAATTATTGTACTAATGATGCGACAAATAATTTAATAAAATTTTGGAGCAGTGGTTGAAAAGCATGAAAGGCCTACGAGAATTGTCTGTCTAAACGAACGATTTAATTGGGCTAAATAATTGTAATAATGGAACGGAAAGACCTACCAAATGGTCGGATATGAATAATTTACAAGGATTGGTAATTATTAATTGGACATGAGTTAGAGAGGTTTGTATATTCGTACTAGGGTTATGGACTTACAATAGAACATATCACAAGTTGGCCATTAATTTTTTTTTTTCCCATTAACTAATAATATGACTGACTCCATGAAATCGTGTGGGAACATGTCATAAAATAGCCTTTTGAAATTATTTATGCTAGAAGATAATCAAATAACAAATTTTAAAATTTTCTTAAATAAAAAAAAAAATATGGAATTGAAGTATTAATAACTGAAATAGGTCGGAATCAAAGATTTTTATGTTTTAACAAAATTTCAAACTCAATATTTTGGTTTACTAAGATTTCTGGGAGTAAAACAAAGCTTCAACTGCATGGAAAGCGGGCTTCAAAATTTGGACTAAAACAAAAGGAACTGATTTCAAAGACAAAAGGAATGGGCTTAAAGTAAATGAGCTTTGGTCTACATATTTTGTATCATCAGGAAATCTTATAATTAATAAATTAATTAATAAACTCCCTTTATTTTTTAATTTTAGACCAATATTTTTGATAATTTAAGACTCCCAATGTTTATTACCATTTCAGTTCCTAATTATTGTATATAGTAATACTACTATACTTACAAACACATTTATATAATAATATTATAATATTATGTTATCGTTACATCTTTCATAAAAAAGATGCATAAAGAGATCCTGAGTAATATTACATCAGTTTATATAAATAAAATTTATACGCTAATTTATATTTTTAGCATTTTTTTAATATTAACAAGTTTTAAGAATAATTATAATTGAAGCCATAAAAATCCCTTATGGGTAATACAAGAAATTAAAGGGTTATTTTGAAGTTATTTTTTTGTAAAATATGTTTAAAAAATAATAAAAAAAAACATAAAAGTACATATGACATAAGACGCACGCATTTGTGACACTCGAAAGCATAGTTTGCAAGCCTGTTCTTCCGGGACCTCTCTGGGCCTAACCAAGTATTCAACGAATCTCTCTTTTTTACATTGCAGGCTCAGCACTCATCAGAAGCAACTTTGAATGTTCACACTCACTCTTTCTTTCCACCTACCAAAGCAGCTGCTCAAATCCAGGGACAATCAACAAAAACTTCAATGAATAACAGGAATAAAGTTCATTCCCGCATGGAACAAAACCAAACGTGTCAACCATTTAACTATCAACTCAATATAAACACTAATGCTCATAGACCATATGACTATAAATTTATAATCATATCATCTTGAAATTCAACTTCTCACAAACCATAAACTTCTTCCACGTTTTCATATCATAACTACCGCACTACCCAAAGCACCATCAGTAATTGTTTTCTTTCTTTGTTTAGATTATATATATGTATTTGCCAATTTGGCTTCAGCAAATTTTGTGCTCAATCAATCGAATTAGCACAAGTATACCATTACTATACGTATACTTTCCACAACGTTCAAAATGAAGACTTTTAACATGAAAGCTTGTCTCGTTGCTTCCTTTCTTCTTTTGCTGGCTTCCAAGGATCTCGTGAAGGAAACTGAGGCTGCCGGAGAGTGTGGGAGGACACCAATAAGATCAGCAGCGGCCAGCCTGAGCCCGTGCTTGGGGGCGGCCAGAAATGCTAGAGCTCGAGTTCCGCCAATTTGCTGCTCAAAAGTTGGTGCTTTGATCCGAGCTGTCCCAAAATGTCTATGTGCTGCTTTATTATCACCTTTGGCAAAGCAGGCTGGAATCAACCCAGGGATTGCTATTACCATTCCTAAAAGATGCAATATTAAGAAGAGATCCGCTGGAAAAAAGTGTGGAAGTATGGAAAGATTCATTTTATTCTACTTTTTATTAATTACGAATATAAATAAATTCCATTAATATATTATTTAATCTTAAAATGGTATAGTATACCATCACTAATTCTTTGTGTGTGCGCGATTGGCAGGGTACACTGTTCCATGAGGAGATGTTATTACTTGCTAGATGGAACAGTCCAAGGTTTGGGCTGCGAATAGTTATTTTATGTTGCTGTCGCGGTGGGAGGAGTTTTTTTATTCTTGATGTTGTTGTGCTCACTGCCTTGTTTCTCGCTATCTACTAATCGTAATAAAATTTTCTTTTAGTAATCTCTTCTTAATTGGTTTTCTAACAAAATTATATAATTAGCCTTTGTTTAATATTAAGATATTATGATTTTTAAATCATAATCATTATGAAATAGAAATAATAGATGTTAAATATTAAAAATCAATTTGACTATCATACATTAATATATTTATATATTAATTTACTATTTAACATACTGTATAATATAAAATTTAAATCTTGACAAAAATTAAAATAACGCAAATTGGAAACTATATTTTAAATTTTAGGTTGTATGGTATACATATTTTTCAAAATTATATTAAATAGTATATTAATATAATGATCTACTTAATTAATCCCTAAAAAAAATGTAAATTAGTTCCATTAAAATTTTATTATTACTAAACATTTTTTTTTATGTTTCTTTAAATCATTATATTCCAACGGAAACTTAATAAGAAATAAATGGCATATTCTAAGAAGTTGGATTAAATCTAATCTAGAAAATTTAATGAATCTCCTACTACTTCTGAGAAGAATATAGGCCCAAATAATAAAATGACAATAGTTTGTAAACTATTGGGCTCGTTTAGCAGATAATCTATTGTTGTACTATAAAATAGGCAATGTTCATTTTTCAAATTTAACCAACATATATTTGCAGGAGGATAAAAGAGACCAAAGAAACATTTGTGCCCGGTCTTTCTCTTCAATTTTGACTCCAATAACTTCTAGTTCAGACATAATACCATTGAGAATACAGAGATGATCAGAAATTTTTGTACCTTTAACATTCACAGAGTATAAAATTCTTCTTTGCGATGCAATCGATTCGAAATCCCTTTTATCTTGTACAACTTTTCTAGCTTTTGTTATAATGTTTTTCCTACATTGGTAAGAACATTTTTTGATAGGTACCATCATAAAACATTTGTTACCCCTCAAATCTATGTCCTCCCAATCTTCATCGCTTATACTAGATTTTTCAAAATCATTACTGGGAACAGAGGTTGATTTGTCCTTTAATACCTTTTCTAGATTTGATCATTATATTCCTGATTTATATTTGCTATAAGTCAAAATTAATATTTTTCATTAAATTTTTTTACATCATATTTTGATGAGTTTGAAATTATGAAATCCTATTTGCCAGCATATTTGATCGCACTAAAATCTTATTCTATGATACCACAATCTTAAAATTCCACAATTGTTGATACGATACCAATTTTTGAGATTTCTAATCCATCTCACCCAAAATTTTTTAAAACAAATATATTAAATAATTGATAAAAAAAAAATATGAATAAAACAAAATATCAATCGAACAATATCAGAATTTACTTAGAAAAAAAAAATTGTTACAATTATATTTTCAGTAATTTCTTTCCTTCTCCTACTTTAGTTACAATTTAGAATTTGTCTATATATAATAAGTAACAATCTATTTATCCTAGAACTAGTAATAACTCTTTTTTATAAGTTAACTTTAGTTTGAATAAGATAAATATTACAAAAGACCTCTTTAGTGGTATGAGTTAGATATTAGTTTAAATAAGATAAATCTTACAAAGAATATACCTATTCCTTCAATAAGAATTGTAATAAAATAAAAATATATATATATTAATTTCAAGAAATAAAATAAAAATATTAATCAAAATTAGAATACAAATTCTTGTTGAATAAAAGATTATATTCTAACATTATATTAAGATGGTCACCTTAAATTTTCCTATTAAAGTTATTTTCTAACCTACGACACGTTTAGATATTAAAACTCTAATTTCATAAATTTAGGTGGAATGAATATTGAACAAAAATAATGTGTATTTTTGTTCCATGTTTACACTCCAACAATAGAACAAACATTCCATAGTAATGCACATTTAACTCTATCATAGATTCAAATGAGCTAAGGATTTGTAAATAGGTAAGGATGAAAAATGTAAAATTAAAACAATGGGACCATGCCCATCTCTTACTTGTCATAGTTTATCATAATTTTAAAATTACAAAATTTTTATACCTATTTAATTATCACTATCTATTATATAGTCATCACTTTATAGTTATTTTGTTTCACATAAAAATGATAGTTAGGACAAACTGTTCTTAGATATCTAATATAATAATAAGTCATTTTTATATGCATTTTAACTAAAATAGATAGGGATGAAATTACGACATTAATGTCTTTTTACCCTTGTGGACAGGAAAGGATGACAACCTTGGACCTCTCACCTTTTATTTTTATTCTTAATTTTATAACAGTTTAAATTAAAAATTAAAACATTTTAATTTTAAATAAACATTATAAAAATATTTTTCTATATTCTTAATTGCTTTTTCCTTCACGCACATGTCACGTACACATTGACATAATGATTGTCATGAAGAGAATATTAAAATTTGAATAATTGATAAATTATTATTACTTATCTTTTATGAGATTTAGCAAAATTTTACTTAAATATAAAAAATACAAAAATAATCATTTAATTTTTTTTAAAAAATATTATTTGTATACAATTATATATTTATCTCATATCATTAAAATGATATATTTATTTAAAAAGTTAATTGTATATTCAATAGACTTTTTTTAAAAAATATTACTTATAATTATTTTTATTTCCTATATATAATAATAAAATTAAATATAATTGTTTATTTGTATCATATTATTAAAATCATATACTTATTATTAATTGTAAAAATTAGCCGCATACTATATAACTAAAACTGAAAAATTAGAAAAAAATTTCTAAAAAATAATTATAGTAATTTTTTAAAATTATTATTATGGTTTAATAATAAATTAAAAACAAAAAAATAAAATAAAATTATTAGATATCTAATTAAGATTTTATTTATAACAGTAATTAAATATATATTACAATGATAATAAATAAATAAATCTATTTTTTAATTATTTATAAGATATAAAAATAATTACAAATCATAGTGTTAAAGAAGAGGGAAGGTAAATAATCTTATAAATATTGTCAAATTTTAAGAGAGGTAAGTGATAATAATCCCATAAATATTGTCATCAAATAACTCATCCCACCTATACCACAAATGATTGAAAGAAAATTAACAAATATATTTAAAAAAAAAAGTTGTTTTTCTTTTATATTTTCTTCAATTAAAGTCAAATAAACAGTTGGTTTAATTGTCTATAAAACCTTGACTAGTTAATAGCTACCTTATGTAAATGTTGTACTCCAGCTGTCCATGGGTCTAGTTTTCAATTATATTTTGATTCGATATTTTCGGAAATAAATTGAATAAACATCCAGCTCAGCCCGGCCCAGTCTATCTCATCCACACCATCGATTAAACGTTGGATCAAAACGCCACTGAAAATAAGACATATCCATACCGTCTGATTAAACATCAATCAAAATATCACTCAAAAAACAATGTTCTCCGAAAGCATCGTGACAAAGTTAGGACCATTCAAATAAAAACACAATAAAAAGGAATCGCCCCACATCCCTGACCTCTCCTTGACTGGGGTCCACCAGCAATGGCTTGCATAGAGTATGGACCCACCTATAAAATGACACCCACCCGTAAAAAAAAAAAAGCCTAATTTACAGTTGAATCCATTTTAATTATCTTAATCACAGTCAAGTTTCCAATATTTTAGTATTATTATTTTTAGTTATAGATATCAAATATAGATAAGACAATCTTAAAGATAATAATAGTAGAATAAAAGCTTCTATAAAAGTTATATTCGTATAAATTAATATAACATTATTATCCATTATTTTATATATTTTTTGTCTCAAATATAAAACATTTTTAATAACATAATATTAAATCATTAGTTTATATAAATAAAATTTATGAACGTAATAGTATTTTATCAAAAAGAATTGTAAATCTTTTAAAATAATAGTATTTGTTTAAATATTATCAGGAATATAATTAACTAAAAACAATAATTTCAAAATAAAAGTGGCCCAATTATCATTAACACAAATAAGAAAGTATTAATATTTGATTTATCATGATATAAAAATCCAAACAAGAATTTAAAAAAAATGTTTGAAACTAAGAAAACAAAAAAGATAACAAAGAGCGTAAGAAAAATGAAATGACCCTGCAAGTGTGAGAATGTGTGATAAAAAAATCAAACGGTTGGTAACAAATTCAGAAGGAACAAAAAAAGGAAAAGCTGAAATTTGAATTGTCTGTAAGCATGTTATTTGCTTTCTTTCTCTCCCCCTTTCCATTGCTACTTACATTTAGCTTTTTCATGCAACAAAACCAAACATGATATGATATCATAACATTTGTCATAATTTAGTCCCCCATATACCAAACCCCACATAAATTTATATTTATAATTTTCATTATATTTGTGATTTATAATAAATTTTATAAAAATAAGAATTGACCCCATTCATTTTCCATATTCCAAGAAGCAACACTTTTTTCTTTCATTGCCGTTGACTGACTTAAACTTCTAAAATTATCTAATTTCTCTTTTTTTCTCCAGAACTGCATAAATACAGCCATTTCCCCATCGTTCTTCTTCATTCTCCATTAAAGAGAAACGGCCTACAAGTACTGACAACAGCTAACTATACCAATGGCTTATCCTAGCAGCCTCCTCCATAGTTCTTCTTCTCTCAGTTGGGATCTTCAAAACCTTCGAGTTTTCAATGCAGATATGTCTTTAGGTAAACAATGTCGTTATTCAGTCTTTAATTTCTTTCTTTCTCTTTCTTTTTTGTCTTGTTTTCACTGTTTTTATCTGCAAATATTGCTTCTCGTATGTGTAGTTTATAGCTAATTTTAGTCTTTTGTTTCAGTTATGGATGGAGGTGTACCATTTTGCTCTTCTCTGATGAATCAATCTGATGATTTTTCCACCGGATATTTGGAAGATGCATTGCTTGAATTCAGTACTGAGAGGTCCAAAAGAAGAAGGTTGCTGTCTTTTAGTGATGATAATAATGGTGATAATCAAACCAATCTTGGCTCGAAGGATTTTACTATGGTTAGTATTACTTCCTTTTTTTTCCTATTTGAAAATCATTGATGATCAAAGATGATGATTTTGAGGTTATACGTGTATTAATACAGTCCTATTGGAATAATAATTCAAGCCGCAACTGGGGCCTGTCTGAGAGCTTTAGTTGCATGAGCCAGAAAGCCAGCTTTGATGGAGTTTCAGGTAAATAATGCTAGTTATTATAGATATATCCTCTTATGTTGTACTCGTTCGTTCAATCTTAAATATTACATTATTTTCATTAGCCATATACGATGTAATTAATTATAGTTCATTATCTTGGCTATAGATGAACCCATCAGCACATCAATGAGCAGAATCAGTAACGAGGAAGCAGACATGTTCCTAGATATCAAAACACTAGAGGAGACAACGTCAGCCACTGAAACTGTTGATGCATCATCTTCCTCTTACAAAAATTCAGTTAAACCCAAGTCCATGTTCGACAAAGACACCTTGCCTTCTTCTGGTATAACGCCACCATCTCTAACTCAATTTTCTAGTTAGTAATTCAAGTTACGAAACAAGAAACTAATTTGAAAAAACGTTGTACGCTTTGTGTTTGTTAATTGGAAGGTGTCGATGATGACAAGAAAAAGAAGAGAGTGATCAAGAGAGTTGTGCATCCCTTTGCATTGGTGAAACCAGGAGGCAAAGAAGGCGATGTCACCTTACACGACATTAACGAGAGAATCTTGATGCCTCCTACGCGTCCTGTGCGGCATCCGGTTGGTGATTTTGCTTGTAGGCCATGTGTTTCTGCTGATGGTCCAGGACTATCGGGGAAAACTGTGGTTGCCCTGACCAAAATTCATACTCAGGGGAAAGGCACCATCACTATTATTAGAACCAAAGGTTAATTAATTATTAATTAGATAGTCTTAATTAGTAGGTAATTAATCGATTATCTTCGAGCTTAGTTTAATTTCAAGTGTGTTTGAATTGTATAGAAAAGGGAGATTCAGGGGTATGTAATTAATATATATGTATGAATGGTTTACTTTTATAAATTACAGTTACTTTAATTAAAGCTTTTATAAATATTTGCGGTCACTTAATAATTAGAAATTTAATGTTTTCCGGGAAGAGTTGTTTAATATCTGAACTCAACTGAACTGAACTGAACTCCTAAAGAATCTAAGGAAGTGCGTAGAAGAAAAAAGAAGAAAATTACAAAGAAAACTTGCGAAGGAAAGGGAAAAAAAGATAACAAAAGAAAAAAGAAAAGCCATTGCAGAATAAAGGGTACAAGAATTTCGTTTGAAGGAGACAGCTGACCATGCCAATATTTCAGGTAATAATGAAGATTGAAGAAGAATGACAAAAAGATAAGAGTTTTCAATCTGTCTGTAGGTAATTTGGAGTGGGGTAGACTTGAGATTAAATTCAAAATCATACATCTACCAAGATCAAACCCTAAGACCTAATCAAATTTTAATAAATTATATCATAAACATATTAATTTGACTCAATAGTATGGTAATAATTCCAAAAAATGATATAAGAGAACACTTTGTTGGTCATGTAAAAGACAGATATTTTTATCATGTTAAAGTTTTCACGCATACTATTATTATATATGTGAACCCACTAATGTGTGTTCCCAAATCAAAATTATACCACATAAAAATTGAAAAAGTGTGATAATAGTTTAATTATAATTATTTGATGCAATTAGATCGTAATGACTTTCACATCATATCTCATTACTGCATATAGTTCAAGAAGCATACGGGTCAAATATTAAAACAATCTTATTGTGAAATAGAATTCTTAAATATACGATGAGTGGGTGAGGGGATAGTAAATATATATTAATTGTAAAATAAATATAAGTATTTTATAATTTTTTATGACGTTTTCCTCATCAAATAAATTTTTCTCTAGCTTCTACTACACGTAGTTAAATTAAGAAATCTAAAATTAATGGTTTTGAATAATTAATCATAAAATTAGGGAACTAGTTAAGAAATATAGCCATAAGACAAAACAAGGATTCCCCTTCTTTCTTTCTTTCTTTTTTTTTTTTTTTTTTTTTGTTTTTTGTTTTTTGTGAGTGAAGCACTAGCCCTCTATATATGGGGAGAATATAAAAATCAATAGGCCATTTTTTATGATGATATGAAATACATGGAGCACCAATGATTGTGAATTGCGGTCGGTTGCTTATCTTCGTGAAATGCACATAGGTCAAACAAAAATATTAGTCAATACCCGCCAATTTCAAATATTATGAATAGTTAATAGTAATAAAAAACTAATAATCTCCGGTCTAGGTAGGCAAATTCCATTTCCACCTACTCTACCTCAGGGTTTTTCTATTTTTACATCTACAATCTCCACCCTGCATCTCTACCGTTTGTAGCTTTGACTATTTGACTTATCCAGTGGAGGAAAGTTTCATTTACGAAAGGATTAATTTAATTCAAAATCCCAAGCCTTTTGCTTTTATAAATAAGGATATAGTTTTTATATTTATAACAGATAGGTCTCTATTCCCTAATAAATAAATTTAAGTTATTTTCTTAAGAAAAATTAAAAAAATATAGAATTAATCTAAAGCATAACTTTACTTACATTCTGATCGTTGTTTATATTATTATGGGACGTTATATTATTAATTGAACATTTAAATTTTTTGTAAAATATTTTATAATTATAATTATTGCCTACAAACTTATTTTATATTTGATCGTATTATATTTTATCATATATTTTATAATAATAAAAAATTATATAAATATACAACAATAATATAGATTTAATTCTTAAGAATTAAAAGGAGTAGGTTGGATTAGTAAGTATAGGATGAATGTATTGGCATCCAAATTTTTACTTTAAATATCTTTGTATTCTTTACAGTCATTAAAAAAAAAATAATAATAATCTTTATTTTGTACGCTGTTTTAAATATTTAAAAAGTCTTTGATTATTTTTTATACATATTTATTCTACTTATTTTTTTTACAATATAAAATATATGACTATTACATACAATAATAGAATTTGGTAAAGGAATTATAAAATTGAGAAAAAATATAAAATTTTATTTATAAGAAATTTGAATATGCGAAAGCATAAAAAAAGGAAGAAATTACTAAAGTATATAATTAACTCAAAACAAGATATTATACATGCAATTAGAGGTGATATTTCATAAATTCTATCTTGAATAATTTATAAAATTAATATATAAAAAATATTTTTAAACCATTTGAATCTTCTCAAAAATTAATTTCTTTTTCTATGAGTTGATTATAAAAAAATTATAATAAATTATTTTGATATTTAAAAATTTAAATTTAAAATAAAATGATTGGTTGATAATTTTTTATGAGTATCAAAAGTAATATTCTTTATTATATCGTCTTTGATAGTAATTTAAATTAAGAATATTTTTATAGTAAATAATTTCATTAAAATAAAAATATTTAAAATAAAAATTAAGGTGCAAATAAACTAACTCGTAAGCATGTTATATTTTTTCGTGCTAACGTATGTTAATTTTAAAGATAGAGAAAAGGTTAAAAATCTGTTTGAACTTTGATTCTTATTTTTAAAAATTAAAAGTAAATATTATCTAAATAAATTATTTTAAGAAAATTACATTTATAGCATTATTATATAATTATTGCCTAGGAATACGATGGCATTTCCTCCAGCTGTGTTGCAGCAAATTCGGCAGCATGTGCATCTAAGTAGCTGAAAATTAACTTGGTGGGGAGTGACGGGGCATAGGTTTTTGTCTGTTTACGGCAATTGTTATTTTACATTATTGTAAATATGCTGATAATTGTATGTTTTTATACAAAATCTGATTAGGTGGACCCCTGTGGGATATCTTTGATCGTACTGAAGAGTGATGATACAGTTGTTTTGGCTTTTATATATAAATAAATATTTATACGATATACCATAGTTTCGGAAAACATAAGTCTCTCTCATTAAAGTGAAAATAATTTAGAAAAATTATTATATTTAGAGCTGTCCTGGGTGATATCAGTTGAATATTTAAATTTATAATTATAAATATGACATGAATATTATCTTAATTGAAATTGACATTTGACAGTAATATATTTTATATATGTAAATGTAAATTCTAGATGTGCAAAGAAAATATGCAGATTGTGGATATACTCTTGATCTTTCCTTGTATTCATTCCAGATAAATTAAAATACATTACATATCACGATATTAATTAATGTAGAATTCCTTTTGTACTTTATAAAAAGAAAAAAAGAAAAAAGAAAAAAGAAAAAAAAGCGAAATAGAAAAATAGAAAAAAATTCATCATAGATATTCGTGACTGACGAGAATATCTTTTGCATTTTACAAATCCCAAACCCAAAATGATGAAAATTAGATTCTCCGTAGGGCTGTTTATGTTACTATTGGGATTATACCTCACGCATTCCGTGGAAATAATCATGATATTATAACTATTTTAGAAATATTAATTAATAATTAAAAATATAATTATAATAATATAACAAATTAAATTCCTAACTCTTTTTGGTAGTGTAAATGACGGCAAAAAGTGATATACGTAAAAAGAAATGGGCCTTATTTCAGACTCCATAACTAGCATTTGGGCTCGGCTTTCATCTTACTGTATCTGAATTTCTGGGCCTCTTTGGAAATCCATATCAAACCCAAACAAGAAAGGAATGGAAAAGCATGCTCAATTTGAGAGCTTCGTATTTATGAAGATAATTAGAAGAATAAAAAAATCAATTAAAATAGGAGCAAAATTTCATAATTCTAAATTATAATATTTGTAAATGTAATGAAACATAAATATAATACAATATTTGTATTAATGGAAAAACATAAATTATAGTATTTGTATTATAATATAATACAATATACAATAATTATTTTTGTTATTAAATATAACAATTAGACAAGTATCGACTATAATATAATTATTTATTGTACACCGATAGCAATCTTAAAATACAACCATAGTTAATTGTAGAGAAAATAGAACTATAGTATCTTAAAGAAAAATGATAAACCACGTTAATAAATTTAGGCCGTGTTTATTATTCAGTTTTGTACGCTTACAATGCTGAGCATCGTGTTGGTTCATATTCTAAAAAAAAATTTATATTTGATACTTTTTTAATTGTATTAGATTAAACTTATTAATTAAAGTTGTTTCTTATCGATTTTTTAAAAAAAAAAACACTCGGGTCGGTCCTCCCTCTCTCTGTCTTCAAAAAAGGTTGCTACTTTTATTTTTCTTATTCACAAATATTCTGTTAAAATTTATTAACCGAAGGTATTTTTCGGTGTTTTGTGAATTAGAAAAGTAGAAAATGGTTGGTGTGCTGGTGGAGAAGGAATTGGACAATATTGGAGAATCAAATCCATTGATGGAGGGCCCCCTGATTACGTAAGATGGGTCCTACTAATACGTCACAACTAACGTCACTACACGGTGTATCATAAGGGCTTGTTCTTTTGACTTTGAATTTTTCTTGTCATTGTCAGTTCAAAGACAGCTCATGAAACGTGGACCTAACGTCAAATATGCTGCTGCTATGAGCTCAGATTGCGTAAGCGTACTAGTCAGTATACAACCAATCATATTTCGCAACACCTCAATGATCTACTCAAACAAATTCTTCGTCGGACGGAACTAGTGGAATGTTCAATTCTCCGGTACGGATAAACGCGTGCTCCTTGCGGCATGCTTTAGACGAAATTAGAATGCCATCCACGGACAGGGCTAGGGTACCCTAACTTATATGGTCCTTGTAATTTTTTTTTCACAACTTTTTAGTAATAAATATCAATTTTTTTGAGTGCAATTCTTAATTTTTTTTTAACTATCAACTTTTCATTATAATATATAAATTAAAAATCATAATAAATATATTTAAATTTTAAAAAATAGAAAAAATTGCAAAGATTTTGGATAAATCCATTTATAAACTGCCTTTCAAAAAACAATTTAAACTGTAATTTAATAATATTAATGATTTCAAAATAGTAGAGAACATTAATTTGTTGCAAAAAGATTTTGATGACTTCAAGATAAATATTTAGCAATACTATATTCAAAGAAGTATTATAATTAGTTACTTTTTATAAATTTTGACTATATTTTATTTAAATAATAAATAAAAATAAAAATAATCTTTCTCAAAACTGTGACTTTGACATAAAACTTTTTCAGGTTCAGTTGGATCGTCTGTCAAGGATCAGGATAAAGTCGAATTGCAATTCCAGGACCCAACGTCACATGATCTAGCTGACTAGTGATGTCTGTGGCCCAATTGCCTGTGATTTTGGATTTAGTTTGATTGGTTGCTGGGTACTGGGTGCTCAACGAAGACTAACCCACCTGCCCCCTCGCGGTGTATAAAATTTTCGTGCTCCATCGGCAATGTTTTCGTCGACGTTTTTTTATTCGAAATTGCAAAGCCAACGGAACAGAACAGAACAGAGTGCGTACTCCGTTTTCGAACATATTTAAATCAACACAAACAAAAATTCATGAACAAATAAACAAACAGAAACGATCTATCTTACTTTATGTCAACAGTAATTGAGAGAATTAGAGGAAATATACACAGAACTTGTAATCAACTCTCATCCCCTCTCATATCCATAACATCAAGAAAGAAGAACACGAAATCGAAATCAAAAGGTTACAAAACTGGCCGAACGTAGCACAAAAACTGAAACATTTTGCATCTCAAAAAATGGCGGATTTATTAGGGAATCCTTTCCTTTCCTTCTTTCTTCAACTGACCCATCAAACAAGACCGGCAAGTTAATATATTTCAGAAATGAAAATAACAAAAGTTTTTTTTGGAAAAATGGTCCTAATAATCGTTAAGTTCAAGAAGGGAAGATTGTGGAAGACTTTCCGGAATCAGGTATGGGTTTCATGCAAGGAAGACAGGAAGAGAATATAACACTTAGAGCATTCCTAAGAACTTGTCCGCGTTTGGGAATCAAACGCGGATTTGTACCTCCAACACTAACAGGAATTTCTCGACCCTGTCGTGGGAAATTGGGAGACGGTGCTTGTGTTTGTGTTGCTGCAGCCTCCATGTTAACTATCTAAATTGTCGGACTTTGAAGTGATGGAGGAGGAGGAAAGTTCGCAAGCAAGAGGGAGCTACAACTGTCGACGAATGGTGGTCGAAGGAAGCATTCGCCGACATAATTTATATCCAGTGTTGAGACCGCGTAATTAGTAAGCGAGTGAGAGCCACGTGTGTCAGTTTGGTTATATTAAAGGAGAAACAGTACAATTTATAAACTTGGATGAACCATGTTAGGATGTTAAGATAAAACATTTTGGTTCAAAGTTTTGAGTTTATTTCATTTGGAACGAGTCCTTGGAATTAGACACGCCAAGACCTTTTCTACTGATGACAAGAATGAAAAGGTGCCCGCAGATGACGTGTCAAAACATGATTGGAATACTTGGACTCCGGGTAATAACATTATAGTCTTAAAAGTTCTACATTTTTACAAACAAAGATAAAATTTTCTCTCTTTGCTATGGAAGTTCCCGAAATTCATTGAAACAAACAAATTAATTAACTTTAACTTTTTTAAAACTTGACCATTGTGATATAGCTTCCTATTGGTCTGTTTGTTTGCTTGTGACTAATTATTGACCAGATATTTTTTTTTTTTTTTTTTTAAATAACTAAATTTCAAATATAATTCAATTTCAGTTTGCGTTTTTCTTATTTTTCTTTTTAATCTAAAATTCAAATGGATAAGAAATTCCAATTTTAAGTAGTGCTTGTTTCTCTGTTTGAACTGTGAATGATCTATATAAAATCTCTTAAAATTTATGATTTGATATATTATACTATAAATGATTTGATAAATTTATATAATAAAAGATATATCAAATTTATATTTGTATATTTAAAATTATAATTAGATAATTTTATTCAAATATTTTTATTTTAATAATATTAAATATATAAATTTATCTAAATAAATTAATGTTACAACGTTACACTATTGCTACATGCATTTTTTATATTTTATTCTTTTACACTCACATGAATTTATTTTCTTATTTCTGCAAAAATATAAAATATATGATATTAATACAATAGTTTCTGTTAATATAACCAAAAATTTTATATTCATAGCATTGTTATTTTAATTTAGTATCAACTCAATAATTTTAACTTAATTTTATTAAAATATGATTACTAATTTTCCTTATTTAATAAATAAAAACCTTTAGAATATTTAAATAATTAAAATTATATCATATTTAGACTCAGATAAAGAAAAAAAAACAACAACTTAAATTGGAATAATAAACACTTCTGAAAATATTTGAAAGTTTAAAACTAAATATATTTCAAAAGAGCACTGCCTGGGAATACGTAACTGCCTACTTAAAGGTATTTTAATCGTTTTATAGGATTAGAGAACTTATTTCGTATAACTAAACAAAATAACTTTTATTTACAGAAAACATACAAATACAGGGACCTAACAAATATTATCACATATTTTTGCATTATAATTTAGAACACGCGGTTTGGTTTACCATTAGCAAACTTTATGTCCCGCACTCCCCCTCCCTGTCTCAACTGATGGCTGGCTAATGCGTTTTGCTAAGGGTCGTGTTAATCAAATTGAAAGACTAAAATATCCTCGTTAAATAACATCCTTGTTTATTAACTAATATTTATGAAGGACCCTCAAGGATTATTCGTGGTGATTTTTATTCAAAAAAATTTATTCCACATTTCAAGTTCGAATTTTAAAGTCGTAAATGCGGGTTTCTAATTTAGTCCGCTTATACATATATATATATATATATATTTGTGAAGGTTATAATAATAATTAAAAAAATAATTTTAAAAAAATTATTCCTACTTATTATTACGCAAATTTTAAAGTAAATTATTAGATATTTTATATATACTTTTTTAAATTCTTGTGTGTAAATATAAAAATAAAAATTTCATCAAACATAGAAGTAATTTGAGGCAAATAGGATAAAAAAGATCAAAAAATTAAGTTATGTAATTTTCACCACAATAAAAATCAATTTTTTGTTGCAGCCAATTTTGCAAAAAGCCAAATAAGAGCAATGAAGATGCTTACTGCAGTGAGAATTTGCTTTTATTTTTTCTTAGTCTAATTTCTTAGAGAGTGAGGCCAAGTTTCTCGAATTCACGTTGTGAGAAAATATGGAGTGCCTCAATATTTGTGCCCAGTTATTCTCTATATGAAATTTTCTTTTTGAAAAAACAAAAGGAGGAGCCACCATATTTTAAATGAAAAAAAAGTCAATATAAGACAAAAAAAGAAAGATATATTAGAAGACCTCCCAAAAAAAGAATTATCAACTTTTAATATTTTATTTTATTTCTTATATTAATGAATTATATGAACTTTATAAGGTTTGTTTTAGCACAGACGTTAGGCTAAATATTTATTTTGAAAATTAATATAATGATGAAAAAATTATGAAATAATGCCATTATTGTAATTAGATTCAACTTATTTATTCATGTGATCTTGATTATAATATCTTTTATCCTTCGGCTATAGATTAAATGATCATAGATCTAGTGTTTGACACTTGAAAGAGGTAATATCGGATTAAATTTTAGATTATATGACTTACATGAATTATTAAGTAGAAAAATTATAATTATTTAAAAGGAATTAAACAATTTGTACTTAATAATGTACTTTTATTGATTAATTTTTTACAGAAATATTGAAATTGATAATTAAAAATAGGGTGATTTAACATTCGAAGGAGGTAATTACTTTATTAATATTGTATCATATAAATAGAATTGATATTAATTCATAGTTAAAGCATCCGTGAAGTTAATTCTGTGAAATTTAGTTTAATACTTGTCAACTATATTATTTGTTTTGATTCAACTTTTAAGTTTTTGCAGTTTTGTTCTTGATAATAAGTCAATACAAGGACTTTCTAATAGGTCACCTATATTGATATTGTTCTCGTCCAAGTAAGCTTAATATAGAGTTCTTGAGAATAAATCATCACTCATTTCAAAATGCCTCATTTACATATTTGTTTCAACTATACTTATATAAATCAAGAACATTCTTGCTCATTTTGACGTGAAACTTGTTTTTGCTCTCACAGCTATCCTAAAGCATACTAAGAGCCACTTTTTGTTTAGGAACTTTAACCTCGATGCTACTCTTTATCATCTAAAATTGGGAGGTTATAGGCCTATCAGCTTTTATTTGACTCATTCTCGAGCTCATAATCATATTGGAGGAGAGCTAGTTTTGATACTATACTATACGATTTAGTTCAACACTTTAACGATATTGTTCATTTT